>CM048920.1:1749033-2044033 GCA_026686955.1 Epinephelus cyanopodus
AGGAGGAGAAGGAGGAGGAGGAGGGCATGGAGAGGAAGAGGAAGGGTAGCAGCAGAAGGAGAGGGAGGAAAATAAATATACAAACAAAAAGCAAGGTTAGAGGAAACCCTGTTCTCAGGAGAGAAAGTACAGAGACCAGTTAAGCTGTTTATGAAACGTTTGTCATACATGAGACGACAGCGTAGATCCAACATGTTCTGAGGAAGGCTGCCAAACTTTATAGAAAGCATCCACTGAGGAGTGAAGCGTACATGAGATGTTCTCATTAGGAGTCAGCTCCATTCTAAGACTGTGCCACGACTATTTTGTTGGAGCAGCATCCTTGATCCAAAAGAGCAAAATATTCTTTCTGGCGGCAAAATTCTATAAATTATATAACCTCTTGTCCTGGTGTTTATAATATGAGAGCATCAGGAAGACCATGTAGGAGGAACATAGAGTCCAACTCAACTGGAACATTAAGTGTAACACACAGTTCATCCACCAGCTCAGTCGCCAGAAGAAAACGTTGGTATCGCACAAACTAGAAATACGGTACATGTTTACGTTCTGTAAAAACGTTTCTAAAGTGAAGAGGTATATGAGCTGACTTCATCGGGAGGAAGAGGGGACAGTGGATGGCGTCACCTTGGCAAGATGATGGCAAGATGATTGCGAAGCTGCAGACCGCTCTTCAAGACCAACAAACAACATGCCTTTGCTTTATTTCTTTCAGTGTTTTTAGTGCACTGCAGTCACGCTGCAACAGGTGGCTTTTGGCGTCAGTGTCTGACACCAAAATCACAGACAAAGCGGCAGTGTTGGATGACCTGGGAATGAGAACGGGCTGCATAATCACACACTGTTGTTCATTTTGACTGAATCCCACATACGCTGTCCTGCTATCACGAGAGCAACAAATATGGATCAATCTGCCACTGAAAATAGTCTCTGACAAAGTTACTGTTTCCTCCTGTTGGATAAAAACCACAGTGAGCAGCTGTTTGACGACATTACTACTGAAATTATATATTTGTGTTTTTTAAGATCTTCAGTGGGACTCAAGGGGCTCAGAGCTGAGAGACACAGACAGGAAGTCAGACAGTGTTGAGAGCCGGACGAACACATTTTGGCTAGTTCAAACAAATAAAACACACTTCACCAGGAGATACTGACGATCAGACTGCTTTCACTACATCGTGTGAAACAAAACACAATTTGTCATAAAAGCAGTCGGCGTTTTTGCTTTAAACCTCTGCAGCAGAACTCCCAGAATGCTCAGCTGCAGCAGCAGACAGGGGTCAGGCCAATCGTTGACGAATACATTTCCTGCTTTTATTTTTTCCTCTGGAAACAGGAAGCGAGCAGTAAATGCCCTTTTGATACCTGACTGGAGTTTTTCTCCCTGCTCTGCTCCTCCACTCCTCTCCCCGATGCACCAGAAAAAACCTCCAATTAAGACAAATCTGTCCTCCCTGATGCTGCCCCCCACCCCACCTCCACCCCCACCCCCTCTCCCATCATGCCTTTCTGTTTCTGTTAAATCCTCAGCAGCTCCTGTCTCTCTCCGGTCTGCAGCCTCGGGCCGGCCGGGCCTTCAACAAACCACACAAAGAAAGAAATAAACAGAAAGAGCAGCAGTGAAACCAGCAGCGTCTCTGCGGTTTTAATTTGGCATTGTCTTCCTCTGACGCCCCGAAAGGCAACAAGATGAAAAAAAAAATGCAAGAAAAAACCTAAAAACACACACACACACACACACATACACACACATATCAGCAGCCCTCCCCCTCGCTCCCACCTCCTCCTCCTCCTCCTGCGCTGCAAACAAACAAGACGAGCAATCGCATTCGGGCGCAAAAGAGTGGAACCACATCAAACACAGATGCTAATCCTTTCTGGATCCGCAGCGCGTCCTCCTTACTATTAATAGTGCTGGAAGGAGGAAAGAACATTATGGCTTTAATTTATTTATTGTGTCGATGTATTAAAAAGACGTTGACGCCTCGACGCCGAGGTCCCTCTCGCTAAATTAGAAACAATATCAAATCCTGCTTGGTTTACTGATAACCTATTTATGAAGCGGATCAGAACGTGGCTTTTTCACCCCTCCAGCCGGGCCGCCCCCATCCTCCCTCCTGATAATCACATAGTGAAGCATGTCAGAGAGGGGATTCTGGGAGGTTTGGTGGGTTTCCAGCTGAGGGTTCAAATCCGAAACGATCAGCTGCAGATGATCGACCTCAGGATCTCCAGTAGAGGAAAACTGCAGTTACATGATGCTTTGGTTTCATTCTTCCCAGCTGCCACTAAAAAGGAAACCTGGAGCCAGCGCAGGGTTGATGCAAGGCCTCGCGCCCTGACTACACATGGGGCAGCACAAAGCACAGATACTGTGACTCCAGTTCAAGTTACAGGCCACAATTTAACACAAACGCAGCTTAAAGCGTTTCAGTGTTTCAGTCTGAGCTGAGCATGTTTAGCAGTTGAGCTCACAATGAATCCATACAGGAAACAGATTTCTACTGAGAGAACTGATGCGCTCGCAGTGAACACACTTAAATCTAAGTTAAAACCACAAAACCTGAGCTGACGAGGAGGTCGGGGTGATGGAGGAGCTGCAAGTGTCAACATGAGAGAATCAACAGAGTGACAGTGAGAGATGTCGGGGTGTGATATCACGCTGAACACAAGTACGAATATAACAACTGGTGCAAAAATGTTACGCTTCATTAGAATAAAGGAATGAACAACGTGAATGTCTTCTTTTCTTCTTCTTACAAACACAACTGTTCAGTCTGCACCAGGTAAAGAAGCTCTACTACACACTGCCAGAGGCATCGCTGCGGGAGTTTAAGGGCCAGGGGCCGGCTGCACAGAACACCTAAAGATTTTCCTTAAAGTCCTCATTAAGGTTTTCTCATAATAAAATCAGTTGCACAAAACACACTTAACCCTTCTCACACATGTATATTGGGTTTTCTTCTTGTCTTGGTCTAACACCTAAAGAATCTGCACAAAAGACCTTAGCAACCAAAGCAGGGTGAAAAAAAACCTTAAGGGACCTCTGACTCTGTCTTAACTGCAACATAACTGAGTTTATGGTGATGAATAAAAAGCTGACACACCCTGAGAGGAGCGTTCTGCGACCAGGCTGGTTTTCTGTTTTCTGGTATTTAGGGATCAACTTTACTTTGTAGTTTGTTCTTTCTCTGATTGTATTCCTCCACAAGTTTCATCTCTTCCTCCTCTGACCAGTCTGGCTTTCTTGTCCTCTTTCCTTCTGCCGATTTTTCACTGTCTAACTATGAGCCAACTGTGTGAGACCATAACAGGCGTCACAGCGTGAGTCCAAGCAAACAAACACTCTCCATGGAAACTGTTACTGCTGTAAAATCTCTTTCAACACAGTAAATGAGTTTTTCCTTAACTAAGAAAACCTTTAAAGGGATCCTGTGCAAGTGTGTTTGTCCCTCAGCTAAGGAGAAATGAAGGAACAGTTAAGGAGAAAACTTAAGGTGTTTTGTGCAACAGTTGCCTGTCGCATGTTGTGCTCCATCTTTCTTTCAGCTCATTTCCTGTCATCTCTCTGCAGTCAGTCAGCTGTGCAACACAGACAGGAAGTCCTGGGGTGCCCAGTAGCTCAGTGGGTACAGCGGGCCTTGCTGCAGTGGCCGTGAGTTCAATTCCAACCCATGGCCCTTAGCTGCACGTCACCCCCCTCTCCTTCTCACTTGAACAGGCAAAACCCCCAAAACTTATCTTAAAAACAGACAGAAACTGCTGCTCTGCTGTGTTACTGTAATCACCAGTGTCTGACTTGTATATACCACATCACATCCAAGTTGTTGTTACATTGAGGAAACTCTGATAAATCTGAACCAGCACTTTTTGGAAAGTAACTTAAGATATTTAGTAATTTTGAGGTATTTGTACTTCAGTATTTATATTTTCTGCCACTTTACACTTGCTGCGTGCTGCATCTCAGAGGGACATATTGCACTTTTTAATTTCACTACATTTATCTGACAGCATCAGTTACTTTACAGATTCAGATCAATAATACATTACACAATCAATAATAGATGATGATGTAATATTATAGATGAAATTACCCAGCAGTACATAAAGTCATTAGAATGAGCTCCACATTTATCAGCTGCAACATCTGTTGTGGTGTAACAGCAGAACAAATGTTTTACTGCTTTTGTACCACTGTTGTGATATTACTGCTTTAACTTCAGTGAAAGATCTGATTACTTCTTAATATGGGTCAACACAAACATTTCTAAGCGTCTACCTCAACCTCACAGCCATCCTGAGGGGTCAGATGATTCTTTCCCTTCACTACCGTCCATCCCCTCTGACGTGAACACACCTCTAACATGTAGGCTGCACTGTCTTAGCTCATCACCTGCTGCTGTTAAAGCCAAAAACACTCAGCTGTGATGTTGGTAGATCTCAGCGTCTGGAGTTTCTCTCCTCCATCTTTTGGACATTACACATGACGAATACAACACGACAAAAGCTGTCTTCATGTGTAACTTTTTTCTGAGGCAGATGGAAAAATGTTGCTTATACAAATCAGAACACGGGCATAAAATGTCTGATTGAATCAGTTCAGCTTTAAGTGGAACTGATTAATTCTCTGCATTGTAGTTTTCAGCAGTTTTCTATTAACTATCACTGATTCTATTAAAAATCAACTCTCTCACTGTCTGTGTCATGTAACCTGACTCTACATGTGTTTCTGGTTTAGCCACAGAATTATAATTCTTAATGGTGCTTTATGGAGCTCTCAGTACTGAGGCATGCTGGGAATGAAGCAACAGCAGGAGGAGTAGAGGAGGAGGAGGAGGAGGAGGAGGAAGAGAGGGTGAGAGGGAGAGGAGAAAGTTGAAAGATGCCTCGAAGTCTTCGCCGGCCTCAAGAGCGTTCTGTGATACTGTGTAAGGGCTGCGCGCGCGCACACACACACACACACACACACACACACACACACACACACACACACACACACACACACACACACACACACACACACACTGCTGCAGGGAGGAGAGGTCAGAGGTCAAACTGGGTGGGTGGAGCAGAATGGATACTATTTGAAATTGAAAGGAATAATGATTACTCTGTGTGTGTGTGTGTGTGTGTGTGTGTGTGTGTGTGTGAGAGACACACTGCATTTTCTTCTCTCCTTCCTCGAACAGATCTGAATGAAGCCATCAATATTTTTACAGATGAAATTGAATTCCTGTGTTCACAGAAGCTGCTGAAGAATACAACGCACAAACACTGACGCGATTTCTGCTCATGACATGGCGTCCACGTCGATGGGAGGAGCTTAACGAGGAAAAATCAGAATACATGAGCGTACATCTGCTGTTCAGTGACCTGTCATGTTATAATAAATGATAAATGATCATCTATCAGAACATGCAAACTGCACACAGAAGGACTGCAGCCAGCTGGCGGGTTCAAACCCACAACCCTCTTACTGTGAGGTGACAATGCTAACCACCGCAGCACCGTGCCGCCCAGCCTCAGCACTGTTTCAGAGATAATCTCCTTCATTACTGACACGCCTGAAAACATGGACTGTCTACCCCTCAGTTAGTTGCTTAGTTACAGAAGATACTGCAGAGACGGGCAAAAGTAAGGCCCGAGATTTCTTCGCTTGGACCGTCGACGAGGTGGAAGTGATGCTGACAGTGTCACATGAGGCGTTCAAGGCGGCGAAAGGAAGACTGTGAGCCAAAGCAAAGTGAGAACCACAAAGACAACTCAATCACCAAAAAACAAACAAACAAAAAAAAAAAACGTTGGTGTTGTACCTTTCTTCAAACACACACACACACAAAAGCAGTAATGTGTCAAAAAAGCGTAAAAATTCGCTGTAAATACAGTGACGTCTCGCTAAAACACAGCCAGTTTTGTCGTTTCTCTCGAACAGGTGTTCAAAGGTGCGACTGGTGTCACATCACGCACCAAGCACAAGTCAGCTCATATACTACGTCACTTTCGAAACATTCATATGACGCCAACATTATTTTTTGGCAACTGGGCTGTAGAGAGTAGTGCCCATACAAGAAGGATGAAATCACAAAAGGTACGTAGACTTAGCTAAAACTTGACGTGCAGTGGCTGATAAGATCAGGAAGTGAACGTGGGTGTCTGCGTTATTGTTTCCAAAAGTCTTTGTTTCCGTTTGTCCAGACTAAGACCTTGTTTACACGGATACAAATAAAAACAGATTTTTATTTATCCCATATAAAAAAAGTCTCCGGGTTTACACGATCAGTTGTGAAAACGACATCCCTGTTTACAGGGAAACGGCAGCTTTTTGCTGCAGTTAGCACGCCAGGCCAGTAGGTGGCGATACGCCCTATGTCCAACGCCATAGAAGAATGTTCTGCGCATGCACAGTGATTTGATTTCCTCTCCTTAAGTCGTCCCAAAAGTGCTAACAAAACGTAAACAACCTGGCATATATCCGCCGTTGTTGTCGTGGTTACCGGGCGGCTAATGGACATGAGTGAACTGGGTTGTGACATCATTGTTTTCTAAAATCTCCGTCTGTTCTGTTCTGTTTACACGTCTCCATAGAAACAGATTTTTTTTTCAAAACTTTCACTTTGGAAGCCGTTTATGAAAATCTCAGTTTTTGTCGAGAAAAACGGTGGTTACGTGTACGTGATAGGTGCAGTTCTCAAAGGTCTCCGTATTAGGCGGAGCGGTGCGGACGCTAGCACGAGTCATGCGCTTCAAGTGAGTGTGGAATTAGCCTGAGAGCGATCACGATAAAGGGTGATGAAGAGGAGGAGAAAGCAGGAGAGAAGGATTTTGAGAAGAAAAAGACGACAGGATGAAAAGATGAGAGGATGAAAAGAAAAAGTGGAAGGATGAGGAAGAAAAGGAGACTGGATGAACTAGACTGATGTTTGTTAGAGACTATTACATTTTCTTTGACTAAATCAAAAACTAATTTAAAGAGAACTTTTAAGGATGAAGACGACTGAGAAGGACATGAACATGAACTTTGATCTCAGAGAGAACACACAGGATGAAGAGGAGAGTGATGATGATGATGATGATGATGATGATGATGACGATGATGAGGAGGAGGAGGTGAATGATTCTTTTCACATTTTTACCCATTAGACACGTTAAATAAAGTTGCACAGAGAGCACTGGAAAAGAAGGAAAAGGAGGAGGAGGAGGAGGAAGATGCAGATGATGATGAGGAGGAGGATGAAGAGTCGGAGGTCCTACAGTGTGACTTCAATCCCATTTTGCAGCGGCAGAAGAAAGAGAAAATCAATGGTAATGGCTTTGCAGCAGGCGAACCTTCAGCTGGAATTAGAGGCAGCAAACAGAAAATTGGAGACGACCCCCCCACTGCCTTCCCACAATGCAACAGGGCTCCTTCTATTCCCATTCCTAACAAGAAACCCCCCCCCCCCACGACTTCCCACAATGCATTGTATACCTCCATCTCTGCTAACCAACAGCTGAGTGTGTGTGTGTGTGTGTGTGTGTGTGTGTGTGTGTGTGTGTGTGTGTGTGTGCGCGCGTGTCAGCTGATCTGTGATGTCATTTTTACACAGCAAGGAAATTATTTTTCTCTGTTTTAAAATGAAGAACAAAAGGAGGTGAGGAAAGGAGGTGAGGAAAGGAGAGGGTGAGACAAAAGAGGAGAGGATAGAAAGTGAAAACATTAAACACAGTGAACACGTTAAACACAGTGAACACGTTAAACGCAGTGAACACATTAAACACAGTGAACACATTAAACACAGTGAAGACGTTAAACGCAGTGAACACATTAAACACAGTGAACACATTAAACGCAGTGAACGCATTAAACACAGTGAAGACGTTAAATGCAGTGAACACGTTAAACGCATTTAACACATTAAACACAGTGAACACATTAAACGCAGTGAACGCATTAAACACAGTGAACACGTTAAACGCAGTGAACACATTAAACACAGTGAACACATTAAACACAGTGAACACGTTAAACACAGTGAACACATTAAACACAGTGAAGACGTTAAATGCAGTGAACACGTTAAACGCATTTAACACATTAAACACAGTGAACACATTAAACACAGTGAACACAGTAAACACAGTAAACACGTTAAACACAGTGAACACATTAAACAGTGAACACGTTAAACACAGTGAACACATTAAACGCAGTGAACACATTAAAAGCAGTGAACACGTTAAACAGTGAACACAGTAAACACAGTGAACACGTTAAACACAGTGAACACATTAAACACAGTGAACACATTAAACAGTGAACACGTTAAACACAGTGAACACATTAAACGCAGTGAACACATTAAAAGCAGTGAACACGTTAAACAGTGAACACAGTAAACACAGTGAACACGTTAAACGCAGTGAACACATTAAACGCAGTGAACACGTTAAACGCAGTGAACACATTAAATGCAGTGAACACGTTAAACACAGTGAACACATTAAACGCAGTGAACACGTTAAACACAGTGAACACATTAAACACAGTGAACACGTTAAACGCAGTGAACACGTTAAACGCATTGAACACATTAAACACAGTGAACACATTAAACACAGTGAACACATTAAACACAGTGAACACTTTAAACGCAGTGAACACATTAAACGCAGTGAACACATTAAACACAGTGAACACGTTAAACGCAGTGAACACATTAAACGCAGTGAACACGTTAAACACAGTGAACACGTTAAACGCAGTGAACACATTAAACACAGTGAACACATTAAACACAGTGTACATGTTAAACACAGTGAACACGTTAAAGACAGTGAACACATTAAACGCAGTGAACACATTAAACACAGTGAACACGTTAAACACTGTGAACACGTTAAAGACAGTGAACACATTAAACGCAGTGAACACATTAAACACAGTGAACACGTTAAACACTGTGAACACGTTAAAGACAGTGAACACGTTAAAGACAGTGAACACATTAAACGCAATGAACACGTTAAACACAGTGAACACGTTAAACACAGTGAACACGTTAAACACTGTGAACACGTTAAAGACAGTGAACACGTTAAAGACAGTGAACACAATGAACACATTAAACGCAGTGAACACGTTAAACACAGTGAACACGTTAAACACAATGAACACATTAAACGCAGTGAACACGTTAAACACAGTGAACACAATGAACACATTAAATGCAGTGATCACGTTAAACACAGTGAACACGTTAAACACAATGAACACATCAAACGCAGTGAACACGTTAAACACAGTGAACACATTAAACAGTAAAACACACACACAAACTGCACATCATGTTTGTCTACTTTGGCCAGTGGTGTTGTGTTCAGGGACTGCACAGGAAAATGAGCTTCAGGCTAACTCTGGTGCAACTGTTTGGTCCCATACAAATAAATGAAGCTAGATTACTAAGAAAATATAACAAAAAAAATAAACAAATATAATTTAACACAATATTTGTCACAACTTCTTTAAATCAGCTCTGTGTACATTTTGATCTCACTCTGATCATTTTTTACAGTGGGATTAATGATTTAATGTCAGCGGTAAAAACAACAACTAGAATATTTATGACAGTGTCACGGTTACTACCAGCAGACTGCACAACCGCTACAGTGTTACCACGGCAACACACACACACACACACACACACGTATCATCTGCTGCACACATTCCCTGAAACAAGATCCCGCTATGTGTGTGTGTGTGTGTGTGTGTGTGATGACATCATGGCTGACATGGCTTAACCCCTTCTGAGGTGGCGAGAACTCAACGACCTGAGAGGCGCGAGGGAGAGAGTGTAAAGTGTCTTAAGTTGACTGTCAGGTCTGATGAAGCTGATGTGTGTGTGTGTGTGTGTGCGTGGGTGTGTTAGGAACGTCACTAATGAGTGTGTTCGTTTAAGCTTGAGTGTTGGACTTTTACACAACAGTGAACGCCCGTTACCTTCAAGCTGTTTCCAAACGAGTTCACGTGTTGCTGATGCGGCCTGTCGCCACCAGGGACAGCTTTTACCTCGCAGTACGCAGGTGCTGTGGTGTGGGGTGTCTTTGGCGTCTCCCCTGCGCTCGCTCACTGGAAGCGATGCGTTTTACATCAACACGCAAACGCTAAATGGGACAGGAAGTAGAGCTCTGGATCTTTGCCCAACCCAGACTGGGCCCAACCCGACCCACCAGGATCAGGACACAACAGGGTTTGAATCAGGTCAAGTTCTCCTTAATTTAGGTGTGTTTATTTGTTGTTGTTGATATTTATGAAACTGGCAGTCGGGTGTAAACGGTGTGAGGGTGAGGGGTTGTGTGTGAGGGTCGGATGTGTGAGAGGGGTTTTTGGGTTTCAGGGTATGGAGTGTGGAGGTAAAGGGTTTGGGAATTTGGGGTGTGGTGGTGACTGGTAGATGTGGGTGAGGGGTGTGTGAGGGTGAGGCAGGTGAGCCTCAGCCTCTTCTTCAGCCTCAGCCTCGCCCTCACAAGTTGTGCTGTGAGCTGCAGAACCTCCAGAGGTGGAGCGTGTATTCACTCAGGTACATTTATATGTTATAAATTTATTGTTTTATAAGTAAACTTGATCATATTTTAATTTTCTGATCTCTCATTTTAATTTACAGTTCATACAAACCAAACCCTTCCTCCATGTTCACTTCCTGTCTGTCAGACACACACACACACACACACACACACACACACACACACACACACAACCTCTATTGAGTGTCCAGCAGTGATTACAGTCGAAACACAGCCAAACCGCAGCTCCCTGTTTCATCTGATTACCATCGAGTCTTGACCTCTGCAATATGGCGGCGCTGCTGACGTATCGCTGCAGCAGGCTGACACAGTCGATGTGGCGTCTACGTACATATGTCTACACAGCAAACTAACAGCAATAAAACTCACTTCCTCCTGCAGATGTTTCACATTAAGAGCTTTCCAGCACATCCAAGGGCATGACCACGCCCTTTTTTGGTAGGCTTTTAATGTGAAATATCTGCAGGAAGTGCTGAGTTTAACTGACATTAGTGGGACATTAGGCAAAGTAGAACTGGTGATAAAAAACAGCAGAATAAAGTATTGTCACTTCTTTGATTGTCAGACGGTGACACTGAACACTTTTACTCCACTGTGATTGTTGCCAGATGGAAATAGAGAAAAGGTTTGTCTCTGTAAAAGGTCAAAGGTCGCTGGCTGGGAGGATCCTCCCTGCCGACTGAGGAGATTGCCTCACAGCTGACAGTCTGTGAGGAAACAGTTTCAGCAGAGGAGCTCGCTTTCATCATCACGTCAGAGGTCGGAAACAAAAGCAGAGTTTCAAGTGGATCTCAGAAAGCTGGGTCCTGGTTTATCAGACGACACCTGACGTTACTGCTGGTAATTAATGTGGTTTAAACTACAGGTCACAAAGGTCTGAGGGCAGCAAAACAATCTGTGCTTTTAATAAAGAAGTCTGGTAATAACTGGCCTCCATCGTCCTGCGAGCAGAGGTGGGGCGTAACACCTTACAGGTACACGAGTAAAAAATACATTTTCTAAGGAACTTGTACTTTTCAAATTCCTCTTTAAAATTGTACTTTGACTCTTTTTCTCGAGTGTATTTTTGAGCCAGAAATCTGCTTCTTATTATGCAACAAATGCAAATTATACTTATCTAAATGCGACTGCGTGCAGGAGAGAGCACACCAGGAGCACCTCAACAGCGAACCAGGCGGCCCACCCGGCCTAAGTTGACTCTGCATCATGGGTTTTTAAAAAAATTATATTCATAATTGTTTTTTTTTTTAAACTACCGTAGCCTGTAGAGGAGAGAAAAACACCCTGATGATGTAACAGTGAACGGCGATTAAATGAAACTGGCTGCCTCTAAACTCTACACATGAACATGCTCCGTCTTTATGGTTTGAAATGAATTTAAATAAATTCCCGGCTCTCTTATTTCCTTTAATGAATTAGTTGTACTTCCTGTCAATAGAGACTGACTTTTGAATCTGTTGGCTAATGAGAGCTGGTGGATGATGAAAGTGTGTCGTGGTGTCACAGAGTTGAAGATAGTTCAGCTGTGGATGAGCAGGACAGTGTTGAGACAGAAAGCAGCTGTTTCACAAGATCCAGACAGACTTTAACTGACTAAAACTCCTCCTCCTCCTCCTCTTCATCCTTTCACCAACATGGAGGAGAGCAGCGGTGAAAAGGTGAATTAAGGTAAAATCCTTCCACAGACTAAGACTCTACGACGAGGTCTCTCATTGGCTGAGCCTCTCTGGACACACTGGAGGACATCGGGGTCATCTCTGCATCCTGATAGAAGATCTCGTCTCTTTCTGGTTTTTGTGCCCTCAGACTTCCTCCCTCCCTGCCTGCCTCCCTGCCTCCCTCCCTGCCTGCCTCCCCCCGTGTTCCTCCCCCCTCCTCTGATCTTGTCAGATGATCTGTTAGCCTCCCCTGTTACTCCTGTTACTCCTGTTGTTTTGCTGCTGTTTCTTCCTCAGCGCCGAGCCGCTAATACGCCGCAGCGCGCCGCTAATGACCCGCAAAAACACAATAACAAACGCCTGCTTCTCATATGCATATTTAATGGAGACAGCTGAACAAATTACATATTTATGGATTATAAGATCAGGAGGGGAAGGAGAAGGGGGGAGGTATGATGCCATTAGCGATGCAGACAGGTACGAGGGTCCCATCTGCACCGGCATCTGTACGGCAGGAGGGGCCCTGGGGCCCGGCGGGGCGGGGAGACGCCTGTTACCACCAACAGTGCTGAGGTACTTTGTTGTTAACAGGACAAACTACACAACTAAGTACAAGTACAAAAACAGACTTCACCTGTCAAGCTACAGTGAATACGAGTGTTCAGAACGGAGCTGCAGCCGATCACAGATGTGCAGAACCTCATTAAAGTTCTGTCTGGAACAAATACTGGACCCCGATGAAGGAGATTATTACAGGTCTCACTGCCCACCACAGCTCTGCATGTTATTCTTTATTCCTGCAGGATTTTTATTAGCATGAAGAAAAAGTTTTACATCCAACTTCTTCAGGTTCAAACATCAACAGTGAACCTGCAGATCAAGAGCTCTCGTAGAGAAATAAAGAAAAACCTCAGGAGATGTGGTGGAGATGAGATCAGACTTTGATAAAATAACTGCAGGATGAACCGAGTCTCAGCAATTTACACATTCTCGCTCAACTTCTCTTTATATATACCGAAGTCTTGTTAAAGTACAGAACCTTTGGTAGCAGCAGTACATTTGAAAAAATAATGCAAATGAAAAATATTAACACTTTGACGAGGCAATAAAAACAGTCCAGCAGTGCCTACACTGGTAGTTTTGCTCATGGTGATGTCATGTCTCAGAGTATCTTCAAAAGCTTTGTATCCCTAAAATCTGCACAGCCAAAGCTCAAAGGTTATTTAAGTCAATAAACCATAATAACTGATGAAAGAATTAAAAATGTTTCTTTTTTTCATCAGATTTTACAA
The DNA here is from genome assembly GCA_026686955.1 of Epinephelus cyanopodus. Classification (NCBI taxonomy): domain Eukaryota; kingdom Metazoa; phylum Chordata; class Actinopteri; order Perciformes; family Serranidae; genus Epinephelus; species Epinephelus cyanopodus. The sequence goes on from CM048920.1 coordinate 1,762,544, forward strand.
AATAAAAACAAAACATATTGATCCAAAATATTTTTTTTGTAGAAACAAAAACAAAAATATTTTTTAATGCTCCGTAAGTTATTTGAAATATGTACATTATTTAGTTTTTGAGATGTGCTCGTTTTTATGAGCAGAGTGAAAAGGCGTTCATTTGTTCCTCTGGCGCCACCGCATGTTTTTGCACCGTATAGAACACAGCGTAAGGCTGTCATTACATGTACACGACGTGACAACACAGAAGACAAGAGCCTTTGCTTTGTGCTGCAAAAAGAACGAATGTTTTAGCTATTACGGATTGTATTTCAGATCTATATGAACAGGAGTATACAAACGATCTCCCGCAGCCACTAAGTGGAAATTCCAGCGCAGTTATGTAAAGAAATACAAAACGCTACGTTCACTCCGCTGTAAGCTAAGGTAACGCAAGGTAATGACATGATGACAGTGATTATATTTCTTCTTTCAGCTCAATATATACATTGAGCATTATGCAAATAATGACCTCCTGTGGCCATCATGGGGATATACCCACGTAATTACGGAAAAATACCACGTTTGCACAGCACTTAAGGTAACAAGGTCATGATGTGATGACAGCGACAACAGAGAATTCAGAGAGCTGGTTTCTGTCCATTATGGTTCTTATTTTCTATTTAAACAGGATCATGCAAACCACGATCTTCCGTGGCCGTCTGCAGTAGGTCCATTTCTAATGGGTTAAGCTTGAAGACAGTAAGGATGGAGGTCATCTCTGCTCTCAGGTGGAACCAAACAGGGTTTCATCACCAGGCACACAGAGGCTGAATCCAAATGTCCGGACCCCCCTGAACTTGCAAAGTTGTGGACTTGACTGGTGTCTCTGATAAGGACGAGCTAGGTCTTATTGAGCACATCTATCCCCTCGGGGTCTGACGCCCTCGCCAACACATTCTCACTCCCAGCTCGTCAAATACAGCAGCTTAGTCACGTGCCAACCTGTGACGCTCTAGGTAACCCTCTAGTATCAGCTTTGGCTGTACTGGGGACGGCGTGCCAGTTCTGGCTCATTACATGCATGGTGTCTTTCAAAATAAACTTCAGTGTTCACAGGAAATGTACAGCTTCTGCTCGTTAAATGCAAACATACAGTCTCCTAGTTTTTAGGTTTACACAACTAAAGTGCTTGCTAGGTCGGGACAAAGCTCATTGGTTGGGTTAAAATGACTTTGACTGTTGGTCTGAAAAATAGGTGCTCAAGAACGTGTGCTCACTGTGATGGCATCACTCTAGCGTTTGAGCGCACCTGCCATGTGTCTAAATTAAAAACACTGAATTTGAGGATGCAAATAATGTGGCATGGCCCTGTGCATGTAGTCGTGTTAAATGGCAGTCTACTTCCATGTTTTGGCACAGTTGGTGCTGATGCGTATGGTACCGGTGTCAGACTCAGACCACCTTTTCAAGTGGACTGGGACAGGAGTTGGCTTACCAGGCCTGGGTACGGTACACAGTGTTCCAACGAACTGGACTTTGGGGTCAAGTGTACTTGGATCCGGCCTGTGTCCCTGATGTGAGAGCCCCGTTAACGTGATGACAATGAACGTAGAGTCCATGAGTGCAGCAGGATGGACATTTAGATTCAGACAAAAAAAACCCACAACAACAACAAAAACATTTCCAACAATGTGGAAATAAAGTTTCTCCCGAGCATCAGCTGCTGAGACGTGCTCACTCTGCTCTGGTGGGATAATTTTCTACACCACTGTGTAGCTAATTCACTCCATAAGATCCCGACGACCCACCTGAGTAACTAACCCAGTGACTGACAAGATGTTATTAACTACACAGAGTAAAACAGGCCTGTTACTCAGACAGCACAGAGTCTGGGTGGAAAGAGGAGGAGGGGGGCTGCTGCAGGTCTCCTTCTCAGTATTCAGAGTGGATTACTGCCTGCGTCTCCCCGAGCTACCGGCCCATTAAAACACTCAACCTCACAGGACCCCCCCTCCCTCCCTCATCGTTTTTTATATTAATTAAGATTTCAATTAAAGAGCCGGGGCCCTGAGACTTAACCCTTGTAAATTAGCGGGTAAAAGCCGACGTCATGAGGGATCATTAAAATGTTGGGACCTCTGGTTGGCTCAGACGGACCTGCTCCTCTGAGACAGCTCTGCTCGCTGCGTGTGTTTTGTCATTCTGATGTGATTTTCTGAGTTTGGGTTCGGCTCACTTTACGCCTGGAAGTGGCAGTTATGTGTCTCCTGCGGCTCCATTTATTTCAGACTGTCTTTGCGTCGCTGCTGCACGACTCCTGACTGCTGGAAATACGATCCCGAGCATTTATTCATCAGCTTTACGTCTGTGTGCTGCAAAATGTCCTGCTGCAGTAACTAAGTACACTTACAGTTGTACTTTGACGCCACTCTGCTCCTGCAGGAAAATACTGAACCTTTTACTGGTTACTTTTCAGATTAGAAGTGTGACAAATCAAGTAGCCCCACCTCCACCTGCTACAACATTAATAAATAGAAACAATATTACACTTAGAAATATAAACTCTGATAATAATATCATTATTATTTCTAATACTTTTTGCTGATGATACTCCTTTACTTTTACTTCAAGGAAATGTCAGAAAGCTGCTGCATGTCTCTCGCATCAGTCTCTCGTGTGAAACCACCAACTTCTATAAGTGATGTATTTTTGGCTGGCCTGCAGACCGCCTGCGTGCCTCTCAACATGTGAAGCGTTGCAGCGTGCAGTCATGCCGATTACGACTTTTTGTTGACCTGAGCAAATCACTTCCTCCTCCACCTCCGTCAGAATCACTTCAGATAACCAAGACAGGAAGAACGAACAGAGAAAATGACCCGAGCTGACACCGACATGAACCTACTGTGAGAGATTTAACCGAGTCACGTCAGGAGAGGCTCTTCCTGCTTTTGTCCACTTGATGACCATCCTGTGCACTGGCTACATATGTGTCAAGGAGGAGGTGTAACTGTGCAAGAACAAGAGCTTGAGTATGTACTTTTAAATAGATGCAGAGATCGTGCACACGGCTGCAGAGGAGATGGCGGGATGGTTTGTCACAGGAGGCCACGCCCTTAGATTTCCCAGTGTGGGATCCATAAAGCTTTCTGAGCCTTTAATGGAGTATATGATTAACAGTTCATCTTCTAATTATTTCTTGGCGACAGCATGTCACTGTGATTTCTTGGGAGGGTTTCTCGAACGTAATGTAGGATAGAGATAACCGTGTTCGATTGATTACACTGTCTTTTTGTAGACACGTATAAGAAGAAACAAAATGCAGAATAAAGTTTCCAATAATTAATTATTATTTACTTTAAAGAGTAAGTTTGGTATTTTGCAGCCTGGACCCTGTGTACCTATGTTTCTATGTCTGAGTGGCTTTGGTGAAACAGGCTGGTGTAACCTCTCGGGGGACGTTCGCACCGTCAGTGTACGTCCACTACAAGTGTTTTTGTCACTGACAGGTCGGACTGTCATTCTAAGAGTCTGACAACACAACCCAGTCTCAACTCGTCAAATACCAGCGCTTGGTCAGTGACTTCAGGGCCGTTTCTAGTTAAACAAAACGGATCCTACTGTCTAACTAAAAGTTGTATCTCTGTAGGGATCCTTTCCTTATGTTGTCAGACACTTGGTTTTAAAATCTGAGCCTGTCAGTGACATAAACGTAAAGTGACGTTGCAAACATGCTCAGAGTAGTTACATGCAGCCTGTATCACCTCTTGCCAAGTGCTGACCAGCTTCAAAATGTATGGACTCCATTCATCACTTAGACACAAAAACATGGGACAATAGAGTCTTCTCACAAACAGCGTAACTTTGATTTGATTTCCTTTGTTAAAAACTGTGATGCTAAAGACGTTTGTTCAAAAGGTCTGGAGACATTTTTAACACTTTCTGGAATATGAACAACAGATACTATTACTTCAGTAGAGGATCTGAATAATTCTTGATGTATTACAACCTTAAGTATTCCTTGGTGGTCTAACTCCTTCACATTTATTGGATGTAATGACTGTGACCTGGTGTTCTGCCGTCCTGTCTGACCTCTCCGTTAATAACGGAGGTTATTACCACAGTCGTCTTGTCAGTGGTGGATTTTCGAGAGTGAACGACCAAAAAAATAAAACACTTCCAATGCTCTGTGAACAGGAACATCTGCTCTGCCTTGTAAAGTACTTACAGCAGCGGGCAGGGAGGGGCAGCGGGTAGTGGTGATGTGGGTTGGGGGGGGCAGTGGACGGAGAGTGACTTGTTTTGGAGCGCTAACAACCTTAGCGAGGATAAGGTGGCTGATCCTCCAATGCTAGGCTCATTATTGTTGGAGGGGATTTGGAGCTGCTTTTTCCTGTCTGGCTGGAGGGGGGGGGGGGGGGGGGTGTAAGGGGGGTTGGGACCGGCTCACATGGGGGGCTTATGGGGGGCGGTCTGAGAAAAATAAATATCGTGCAGCTTCTTTTCCTTATTTCGTATATTTTGTATGTTTTTCATCACATCAGCTGCAGCTGGAAACAGAGGAGAAGCCATCCCAGTCTGGTTCCAGTCAACTCCCATAGCTCACTGGTTTACAGTTGTTGATTTATCCCTTAATTGCTTACATCACAAGACCAGAAAAAAGGAAGGAAAGGAAATAGGATTCCCTGAGGATCACCTCACTTACTGACCTCTTGGGTCGGCAAAAATAAATGGTGAAAAATGACGAAAGAAATAAGAGTGTGTCAACAGTTCAGGTGAGAAGTCAATAAATGGATTTACCAAAGTATTTGGAAGTTATTTCATAATTAATTTCATCTTAAATTTGATGTCTTGATGCTGCAGCAGCACACCTTGCATCATTTATCTTTAATGAACAATATGTCGATTTATTTTCTATATTTTCTAGTGAAGAGAAATGTCTCTCTGACAATAAGTCCTTTCCACATTACCTGCGTCCCTCAACTTTAAATACCTGGATGTGAACACAGCTTTGTAGAAACATGTTTAATATTAACGTAATTCCTCTGTGACTTTAAATATAAGGAGGCAGCGGCAACTCAGTCGTTGTTTAAGTGTTTGACAGCTGGACTTCAGCGCCGTTTGCTGAAACAGAAACATCTGCTGCAGCGAGATCGTCTGCAATAAAGCGCCACTTTTAAAATATCAGCACAAAATGCAGCCGAGGCAGCGAGTTTTCTACAGAGGGATCGGACTGAAGAAGACGATTCGACTCTGGTCTGTTTGGAGGCAGCAGGTGGAGATAACACAGGCCCGATACTTCAACCAGCAGCAGCAGCAGGAGGAGGAGGAGGAGGAGGAGGAGGAGGAGGAGGAGGAGGAGGAGGAGAAAGTGGGAAACCACAGCTGGTGTTCAACACATGGCTTCTGCTTGTTGTGTCTCTCTTCCCCACACCCCAAAGTCTGTGATGGTTTTGGTGGGTGGAGGGTTTTTAACTCGAACCATACCAGCCTCCGCCACAATCCCTCCGTCTGAAGCCTGAAGTAGAGTCACATCATCTGTGACGGCTGAGCATGCTGCTTCTGGACTGTGTTATAAGATGCCTTAAAATGTCCATCGTTTCGACCTGAGAAACCCAAACTAACGTACATAAATCACCAGAGACTACAGATGTCACAGGAGCACATACTTTGTGACCGATGCGGTGCCACAATTCTGAAAACGTGGCAGTTCTCGTTTTTCTCCGGCACATTAGGTACAGTGATGCAGCTGTTCCAAACATGACCGGAAGGAATTCACACCTACAAGTGTTGCAGTCTGCAGTTAAATGCCAAAGGAAGAAGAAGGACCCTACCACCACAAAGAAACTATAGCTCCGCCTCAACTTGCCAAAAAGAGGCAAGGCAAGCATATTTTCAAACTTCTCTGAATCTCTGCTACAAACTCCAGCAGTTCTACACGAGGCCAAGCGCTGCGCGTTTGGTGATTTTGTCTGGTCTGGTTGAAAAATGTTCAACTTTGGGGAAAACGCTTGTCACTTTCACTTTTTAACGAGCGGTCCAATCACAGAAGAGGAGGGGCAGGAAATATGTTCACATACTGTAGGCCATATGTAAATATCTTTCCTCAAATCATCAGGAATTAATTATGAAATGTGATTACATTTTGAATGTTTTAATAAATTAATGTGTTTTTAAGCAAATGGGACTTGTCGTTCCTCAGAACCTCAGAATGCAGAGAGCAGACACAGACTGATACGATGACGACAGCAAAAAAATAAAGTTAAGTTTCTGTCAGTTAATGAAGTGGCTCATTGGTTCCGCTGAACAGAACGCCACCTGATCTGATTAAACCGAGTTAAATTTGGGCCGACTCGGGTCCCAGGTCGGATTTACCAGAAACCAAGTGGACCCATCGAGACCGAGTTGGTGCTGTTTGTAAAACAGACAAAAGAAGTGTTGTCGCATTGGCTGTGGGATCAGCGTAAAACTGTAGTGAAGCGAACACCTTAGGAAAGCGTGGAGGAGGAGGAGAAGAAGGATGAAGAGGAGGGGAAGGAGGAGGAGGAGGAGGAGAAGAAGGATGAAGAGGAGGAGAAGGAGGAGGAGGAGGAGGAGGTGATGTAGCCGAGTAGATGTGCAGGACACGTACAGCCTCGGCACAGTAAAATTCATGATCATAAAGTGCAGGCCCCTTGAATAAGTCAATGGAATAATCTGCTGCATCATGAGATAAGAGGCTGGATGAAAGAGAGGGGGGAGGGGGGTGGGGGGGGAGAGAGAGACACGCAGTAAGAGAAAGAGAGGGAGAGAGAGAGTCGGGGGGGCTCGGGCTCCTCATTAAGATTCTTGCGGTGCAGTGACTCAGCCCATTTTGGTAATGGAGAGCCCCGGCCACCTAAAGATGGAAATGGCCATTTCTCAACCCCTCCCCCCCCTCACACACACACACACACACACACACACACACACACACACACACACACATTTTATATATAAATTATCCCAAGCACTTACAAGTGGGGAAGGCTGGCGGAGGAACACTGCAAGGTCATTCTCAAATCTTTTGGACGGCCGGGATCGGGAGAGGAGGAGTTTTAATGGGAGTGCAGGGAGAGGACAGCGAGCGGAGCGGGAAAAACTTCTCTCTCCAGACGCCACTCCCAAATTTTATCTACGCAGCAGCACAGACACACTCGGGACAGTCTGTAGTTTGATTTCTGTCATTTACACTCATTTACACACTGTCGTCTCACTGTTATTTTCCCATCTTCAGGTTTTCAGCGTCACAAACAAAAACTAGAAAATAATACAGAAGGCGTTTAAATTCTTTCTGTGTTTTCTGATAAAGAAGAACCATCACATTAACTGTAAAGGCAGCAAACAACAGCCCTGATCACACTTTCACACTTTAGATCACACTTTTCGAACGATTCCCCTCGTCCTTGAGTTTAACGTCCTGTTTCAGCAGGAAATACATCACTTTAACAAAGATAATCTTAGTGTGACCTTAAAAATCACAAATCCAGCAGTCTGGTTTTGCTGGAACAAACTGACAGAAAACAAAAACAACCCTTCCAACCCAAACAACCACATACGTCGCATGTTCCTACCTCTGAATACCACCCAGGGGAACGGTTGCTAAATTAGCGTCCTTACTGCTGGACGACAGAATTGCTCACGTGACCTTTAATGGTCATAGTTTTTGCACACGTGTAACGCTGGACTTGGACTTTCCACGTCCACATTTGGTACCCTGGGTGTGTTGGTTGTTGACGTTCTGGGACGCTGTGTCAACCTCAGCCTGTAACCCAATTTAAACAATAGCGTTAAACAATATTGGCGCCCAGCAGCGTATCATACTGAAGTGAAAGAATGGCTTCTTTTGTCTGCGTCTGACGCAGGAAGTTACTGCCCAAGAGCTGGTTTTGGAGTGACCGAGGTAAGGGGAAACAAAACCAGTTTAAACTTGCGCGCAAGACTGCTTTTCTAATCCTGCTTCTGCCTGCTCTCGCTGTTTTCTACACCAGTTTCGTGGATGAAAGTCCTGAGTTTGTTTGACCCATACACCTCCCCTCCCTCCAACCCTCTGCCGGCTTCACTGCTCTTGATACTAGTCACCTGACTTCCTCCTTTGTGTCCATAATAATTACCACAGCCGCTGCAGGTCAACGCTTAACACAAAATAAGGGTCATAATTTCTCCGTGAGTTTATTTTGGAAAATGAAAAAACAAAGTCTAACATGTGGAAACAGCAGGATAAACAATGATGATTGGTGAACACAAAAATGCCACTGTCTTTGTGGAAAAAAGATCAGATTTTGTGTGATTAAAACAGAGCTGCCATATTAACTAAATGCTGTGTGTGTGTGTGTGTGTGTGTGTGTGTGTGTGTACACTCTAATGAACATCAGTTTAATATCATCTGCAAAGAAAACATAGTGCAGAATGATGAAAAAAAAGTGGTATAACAATAACCAAAAAAACGCAATTAATACTGAACATGTCACACCATCAAACTCAACGACACATTGTCCAACATTGTTCCTTGAAAATTATATTATATATTATTAAATTATAAACTGCTCTGACTTTGTTACTCCTTTATTTCAAAATGTAAATACAGGATTAAACTACAGCAACAGCTGATAAACTTCATGTTGTCCAACAGCTCTGCGGAGGCTTCAGGGCTGCCAGTGTTCCCACACACACCAAAAAGTGTGTGTGTGTGTGTGTGTGCGTGCATGTGCGTGTGCATGTGTGTGTGCGTGTGTCATGTGAGGACAGCAGTGTGCGCACATGAACAGGTTGACCGGGAACAGATCAGAGACTCTGAGCAGGATCAGCTCAAGTCCAATTCCAACCTCTGAGAGGAGGATTTAACCTGCACTTCACCACCCGCAGGAGACTCACATACACTTCCTGCAACACCACCCACACCACCCACCCAAACATGAGAAAGCAGAAGAAGATGTGGTGAAGGAAAGCTGTTTCTTTGAGTTAAAAAAAACAACAACACTCGGGTGTAGAGAAGAAGTTTTCTGTAGTTTTAGGAAAACCAAAGAAATAGAAATAAAAGCAGAGCCATCTGAGTATGTGGTGAGGTGCTGCAGGTGAAGCAGGAGCTGGTTCAAAGGCTCATCTGTGAAGGTGTTTCCCCGTCATCTGACGCTACGGTTGAGGTTTGTTGAGGACGTGGGGCAGCACAGGTGAGATCAGGTGACAGACTGACACTGAACAACAGACGGAAACTCGCAGCAGGTTGTTGCTCAAAGAGGATTTTGTAAACTTGTGTCTTCTGATTAAAACCTTGATGGAGGACGTGACCCCACCTGAGGCCAACAGCTGCAGGTAGCGACCTGACAACACACCTGACCTCAGCTGACATCACCTGACCTCAGCTGACCGAACATGTAAACATGTAAGACTGACAAATAGGAGATGAGGAGAGGGAGGTTTTATCCTCGTCGAGCTGTTTTTATTGATGTGATCTCAACTCTTTGTCAATTGAAGAACTGTTCCTTCATAATTTGCTTCTTTAATTAATAAAGTTTTCACATCAAGTTAAAGACACTGAAATGAGCAAAAGTCAATGAGCAGCACAAAGAGAGAGCAGACGTGTTACTGAAGCATTTTCAGATCAATATTTGGTTCTAATATCACACAGGATTTTAAATACTGGATCCTGAGATGAGAACAAGATGTTGTCCAAATAAAGCCTGATTCTACTCACAGAATAAAATAAATATCAATAAATAAAAACATAGTAACAAATATCATTGATCCGTTTTTCTTGAACGCAGCATCCTCACCTTCCAGCTTTGCTTGGCTGTCAAATCCCACCACTTTGTCACTGACTTGGGCGTCAGACACCGGTGCCAAAAGCCACCTTTTATGGCGGCGGTATGATGCGCTGCAGAGGAGCTACAGTTTTTTTTTGTTGTTTTTTTAAAACCTAACCACATGCTTTTGTTGACTTCCTGGCATTAGTTGCAGCGTCCCAGTGCGTCAACAGCAGACGCAGGAGGATAGGGTGGAGACGGGAAAGTCCACTGACAAAGCGGTGACGACGATGAGAATGTGCTGCGCCTCCAGGACAAAGATGATGATGTCACTTTATGACACAGCTTTCATGTTTTTCCACTGTATTCCTGTAACATCTGCTTGCCGTCACATGGAAAAGGTGGCAAAGTAAATCAGCTCTTTGCACCAATTTGTGTTTTATTTCAGCTGGAAACCATTAAAAACTTGAAAGGTACCAAAAGCAGACCGTTTTGAGGTATTTGTACTTTATCTGATTTGCTTTGGTACCGACTGAGATGTTTCAGAAGGAAAATGTTGTGTTTACCAACATTTGTAATGAAACACTTGTAACTCTGAAAAACCTTGAGCCTGGAGGTGAGAGCACCACCAAAACAAACGTTCGGGGTCACCAGATGATTAATAAGATAATTTGTGAAGTACTGAAGACTTTTAAAAACTATTAAAGCCAAAAGATTTGAGACTGTTGATGTTAAGAGTTTACTGAAGCAGTGAAGAGGCATCATGTGATCTTTAACTCATCTGAAAGCAGAAGAAAATAACCGAGATCAGACCCCCTAATGTTACAGAAGTATTTTCTGCACTGTATTTATAGTAAATAAAATTCTTAAGAACTTTATCCTCTTAAAGTCCTGCTTTACCACCACACTGTAAATGTGCAGAAGCAGCTGTGGACCTGAAATGTTTCCTCTCTTTTAGTTTTATAAACTCTGTGTGCACCTCCTGCAGAGGAGGTGAGGCGAGGAGAGAGGCATCTCCTCTGTTTCCTCTGCAGCAGGACGCTCAGGTTAATGGCTTTAAATCACACAGGATTGCTGGATTACTCGTGGATTTCCTTCCTAATCGTGTCGGAGTGATCCCCCCTCAGCCTCCTGTGTTTCCTCTCCAAACTGAAACAGGAGGAGGGAGAACACGTTGAATCCTGCCGCCTCGGGTCACTCCAGTAAAACTGACAACAAAGCGAGCCACAGCCGCTGTTTCTTTACCAGCTTTTTCTGTCTCACGGGAGCTTGTTTGTGCCGTTGCTGTCCCCACATGACTTCAATCACAGAGGAGAGTGTCTCCTCTGTCTTTGTGTAATACTGCTGAATGCGTTTAGTGTCCTGCAAAGACGAGGCAACACATTGTCACTTAAACTAGATAACAAAAGAAGGTTATTGTAATCTTCTAAAATGATGCACAGGAGCATTTCATGACCTGAGACCCCAAAAGACACAAATGAAAACACTTTGAAGTGCCTTCAAAAACCATGAGTAATGACAGACCGACATTATTATTCTGCATTCTCAGATCTGCCACCTCTGTGGTGCAGGTCTGGTTCTGTCACGGCAACAAAAACTACTTGGATAGGTAAAGTTTGTGGTCGTGGTTAAAAGGTCTCCAGTACTAAAGTCAGACACCAACTGTCCACACAGACCTCCTGTACAAAGAGGTTTTTGTCATTGTCATGCTTCTTACGCTTTTACTTTTCAGAGCCACAAGGGTTGAAGGGTTTAAACAAATGGCCACGTCTGAAACAAAATATGAGTGTGGGTGAGGAGCTTGGACATCCGGAGGGAGCTCGGAGTAGAGCCGCTGCTCCTTCATGTTGAAAGGGGTCAGATGAGGTGGTTCAACATCTGATCAGGATCCTCCTGGGCGCCTCCTGTTAGAGGTGTTCTGGGCACAGGTAGGAGGCCCCGGGGCAGAGCCAGAACACACTGGAGGGATTATATATCTCATCTGGTCTGGTGACACCTCGGGGTCCTACAGGAGGAGCTGGAGAGTGTTGCTGAGGAGAGGGACGTCTGGGGTGCTTTGCTCAGCCTGCTGCCCCCCCCGACCCGGCCGCAGATAAGCTGTTGAAAATGGATGGCTGGATGATTTAAGACATTTTAACACCATTTAAAGTCTTATTTTAAGATCAACGAGTTCACTGTCTTTAAGACTTTTTAAGGATCATCAGGAACCCTGACAAAGGAAATGCAAAGAACGACCAGATGCCAAAATCAAACCATTCAGTTTTTTGCAGTTAATCTTTCAGAAGGTCAAAGGTTACGGGTTACAAAAGCTGTGTGCGATCATCTCAGTTCAAAATCATCTCTCTTTAAGCTCTGTTGTTGGTCTCCACCAACTCCTGTCCCTGCAGCTGCTAAATGCTCCACAATGTTCATCATCAGCTGGTCCCTAACTGTGTCTGTCTGCTGCTTGCTGCTGAGCAGCTCATGTACAGCAGGTTTATCAGAGACCACTGAGACTGAACCAGTCGGCACAAAACAAAACTAGAAGCTAAAAGAGGCTGAAAGCTCAGTTTCAGCCCCATTAACGATTCATGGAATGATTGGATCCATTGTTACTGTGTCTGCAGGGCTGCAGGTCAAACCATCTGACGTTGGAGTATTTCTAATGCAGCAGTGGAACAACTTTAAGTCATTCAGCAGCTTAATCCCTGAGCAGGTTTCCTCATTTAGCCCGCTTCCCCACATCAACAGCTTCCTCTCCAGGATCAGACGAGCGGGGACTCCCAGTTGGCACCGAGCGCCAAACATCCGACCTTCCCAGAAAAGCGTCCCGACAACGAACAAACATCCTGACATGGACTACGTAAAGGAAACAAATCACGTAATCGATTTACTGTTTGATCGCAGGTTTAATTCTGGTGGGACTGACTGCGCTGTGATTGGTCGGCTGTAAGCAGTTTAACTGAAAGTTTCTGGTCTTCCAGGAAACAACGACATGTTTAGCAAACATGAACCAGAATCGGGAGGTTTCCGTTTGTCTCCTGGTCCAATCGGATCGGTTACCTCAAATCTTTCTAAACATAGTTTCATCCACCTCTTTGACTTTGTGTATTCGTCTGTGAAATGTTTTTTCTTCTGCATAAAATGCGTGAGATAAGTCTTTAGAATAGTTGGAAACAGGCGTTGTTTAAATTCAGTGTTAACTGGAAGCCTCCTTGTTTTACAGGTCTGTAATTCATTAATGATTCAAAAGGAATTTTCAACAAAATCTCTTGGAACCATTTTTATGGAAAAATCAAGTTGTCAAACTAGAATTAATCATCTGGGTGTCGACCAATCAAACTAGGTATGAAATTATTATATTATTATTATCATTATTATCATAATCAAAGACTTCAGGTCTTAAAGAACTAACCCACACCAAGTCCGACATCGTTGCATGTCTAAAAATAAATACGCCTTCACGTTGTGTCGGTCAAGTTTGAGTCTGAAACTTTCTTCAGTCATTAAAATTTTGAGAACAGGTTCGATTTTCTGCGTTTTTTGCCTCCATCAGTCTTTAGAGACGTTTGAATATGAAAATGTGGTGATGGGACAGACAGAAGAACGGGGCGCACAGAATCATTTCATAACTCAGGGAGAGGAGAGAGACAGAGGAGGAAATGTGTCTTGTTATTTTGTCACGCAGTGCGAATTTTCACAACGAAAAGAACAAAAAAATGCATCAAAATCAGTGTGTTTCTGTGCATACCAATTTTTTCCAGATGACGGATTAAAAAAATGCACCCGAAAAAATCCGGACTCAGTGTGTGGAGGTCTTTACAGTTGACAGATCATAATCAGTTGACATGTGCAGATCATAACTTTTTATTTATAATCCAGTTTCCGGTAATCTGCAGACTTTTTCTTCTTCTACTGTTTATTTGTGGTTATTTAGAGATGTTGACAGACGGACGGTGCGGCTGCAGCAGAGCGACAGGCCGGTCGCACCGTTTGTCGCCGCAGTCAGTCACCTCAACTGACCTCGTTCATCCGGGGGAGGCAGGTTACACAGATCACTGTCACAACACACACACACACACACACTCCCCCTCCCAGCTGCTCTTTCCCTCACTCTCTGGTTCATCTGAGCCAACAACTAGATCCATGTGATCCTGTGTGTGTGTGTGTGTGTGTGTGTGTGTGTGTGCAGAGCCATGACTATGTGGGACACTAGTAGTCACATCTAGATAGCCAGCGAGATAACAAACAACTCTTTCCCAAACATATTGATCTGCAAACAGAGGAAGAACCGGCTGGCAGCTACCCCCCCTCCCATCATCCCTCTCTCTCTCTCTCGCTCTCACTTTTTTTTTTTAACTTCCTGTCCGTGAACGCCGCAGAGCGCCTCGTGTGTTCACAAGGATGTTATCGATCGCGCGAAAGCGAGGCCTCGCTCGCTGCACGACAGGCGGCCTGGGACATGTTGCATCCCACTTTGAGCTCAGCCAATCCTCTATCCTCACCCCCATCACACACACACACACACACACACACACACACACACACACACACACACACACACACACACACACACACAGGGCCGTTAGCTCCATTTGCCATGCATCCTGGCAGAGCCTCGTCGGCGCTTTAATATCTATCTTAAGAGTTGACAATCTTTCGGGGCAATTAAAGCAATCGATACGGTCCTGAGAGAGAGGAGAGAGCAGCCTCTTATCCCCAGTAATAGCTCTCACTAAATAATGAATACAGCCCAGACCACCAGCACACACACACACACACACACACACACACACACACACACACACACAACACACACACACACAGACCTTGGTATCAGACACTGCAGGTTTTCAGACAAACGCTGACACCTCGCCCTCCGTTTAAAGAGACGAAGACAAACTGGACCGACGCACTCAGATTCTAATGATTCCTCTTTTAAATACAGAACACTACAGCAGGAAAACTAACTTAAATCAAAACCATTAGGACGCCAGCAGGTAGAGGAATATTCATTAGTGCAGACAGAATTTATTCTCTGCGTCCAGCATTCCTAAAGTGAAACTTCAGGAACAAACCTGCTTCTGCTTCTTTGATAAATTTAATGTGAAATCCTGTGGACATAAAACCTGAAGAAGTCATATTACGACTCCCTCGGTCAGTGGTGTAAGGCAGTTACGATGGGCCCCAGTGCACAATATCATGACGGGCCCCAGTGCGCCCTAGTTAGTAGTTATAAAGCACACTCACACACACAGTTTTAGGCGTATATATATTTTACCAACTGTGTGTCTTACTGCCGCTTTTAAGTTCTATCCACCCAAACTAGCTGCTGTAAATCAGATCGTCTCCTTACGTGAGACTTGATATTGGACGTCAACAAACATATTACCCAGCAATTAACATTACATATCTGTATATGACAAAAACTACAAAAGAAAATAAGAAATTATTAGTATATTAAATCGTTAAATAGTATATATTATTAGTGAAGAAAATCACACCAATTTGATTTAACATGAGTTCTTCTTTGAACACGGCGTATCTCCAGGTGGCAATCGGGCCCCTCCTCCCCATGGGCCCCAGCGCACTCGCACTACCTGCACTGTCTGTATTTAGGCCCCTGCCCATGATGCATTTGACTCACAATCACAGAGCTTTTCTGTTTTGCACTCCCAACACATCGTCACATGTTGCCGCTTTGTCAGTGGACTTAAACGTTGGGCTCAGAACTCATACAGGAAGTGAACACTGGGCTCCAGGGTGGAAGTCCAGGGTTTGTTGGACCCGCCCACCACCTCTCTCACCCTGTAGGGTCTTTCCAGATCCTTTTATTATGTCATCACCAGCAATGTTTCAAACTGGCGCCATCGCGGCGAATCACACAACTACAACAGGTGCGGTCCAGCTGCGTTATGAGCTGATGAAATCACTGGGAAAGTGGCGGTATCTGACGACTCTGAAATGAGAATGGGCTGGTACTCTCACTCGACTTTATAACTGTCTGATTCTGGATCAGTTTGAGTTAAGTACCGTCACTACAGCTCGATTATCAGCTCCAACAGAGAGCTGGCAGCTGAGACTCATGGGTATTGTAGTTTTTAGATCCATCCAACAAACCGAGACACAAGCGCAGAGGTCATGTTCTCTTTCTGACGACAGCCCTCCTCCTCCTCCTCCTCCTCCTCCCGGCTGAGCCCGTCTCATTTACATCCCCACAGCTGTTGACACATGTATGTCAGTCTCCATCCTCACGGTGTTGGACAGTGCTGCTACCCGCTGTAGCTGCACATGTCACACACACACACACACACACACACACACACACACTCATTCACTGATTAATCGGTGCTGGTTATTTTAATTATTTTGTCATATTTATTATGAATACGGTGCATCTGAAGCTTGTTTACGTTTTCACCATTTCATCACTGTTAGAGATGCAGCTGTAGCCAGTGTCTCACCATCACTGTGCTCGTATTTTAGGAGCTACAGGTCATATTCAGCCACAAAATAAGTCTGAAAAGTGTGAAATCAGAACAGAAGCACAGAGAGTTGCTGACTAGAGATGGTACACTCTAGAAACTGGCAGGTTTTCGGTACGTTGCAGAGCAGGACGTCGTACATTTCACCTCGTCTCATTGTGAGTCTTTAGTCTGAGCTGGAACATGAACTCCATCAGAATAAAATAAACATTATCTTTAACAGCCATCTCACAGGTTCGATCCCCGCAGCCAGCTGACCAAGTGTCCTTTTGTGTGTGTGTGTGTGTGTGTGTGTGTGTGTGTGTGTGTGTGTGTGTGTTTGTGTGTGTGTGGTCTCTGGCTCAGGACAATCAGTCAATAGTGTCTCATTAACCTGCTTTGCCCTCTGCCTGGTAATAAGGCTGCTGGTGTGCACGCTGCAATCAAATCAAACGCACGCACGCTCACACACACACACTGTATGAGAGTGTGTGTGTGTGTGTGTGTGTGTGGGGGGGGGGGGGGGGGGGGGGTGTTGGCCCTGCTGGCTGCAGCGTGTGATTGGATGATGACAGCAAACAGCAGTTCACTTCCAGCAGCGGAAACGACGATTGGCTGGAAGTCAGGAAGTCGAGGCGGAAGGAAACAAACACACACACACACACACACACACACACACACACAGGCAGCTCAGGCTGTGGACGGAACTCATAGCTCAGGACAGACGGACAGACATTACCAAATGCATGAGATCCTTCAGGCCTACACCTGGTGGAGATAATGAGCAAACTCTCCTCCCTGAGGAAGACCGTGAGATGAGCTTGAAAGCTCTGGCAAAGTTATTAAATGGATCTACGAGGATTATTTTATCAAATTAAACCTGTTTGTGACTGTTACATGTGTGACTGTGACACTGTGGAGTCTGGCTGCAGGGACATGGGACTGGCTGCGTGTTCAACAGGAAGGAGACAAACACAACTGTTGTCTGAAATATCTCTGCTGTCCACATACTTTTGGCCATGTACTGCATCTGTATTCATGTTAAGGCTGCTGAGTCTTTACCCCGCCTGTGCTCTGCCTCTCTCTCAGCTGTTTCCTCCTCTGCGGGCCAACATGGCCGCCGGCCCGGAGCCTCCCCTCCCTCTCCGTCGAGCCAACTGGAGCTCGACTGGATGCTGGAGCAGTGGCGACCTTTTCCAGCGCTCTCCCTTTGTTGTCGTTCTCCGGGCCAAGGCTGCCCGCTGGAGCGAGCAGGAGAGCCAGGGAGCGAGCGAGGCTATAAGCTACAGAATTAGCCCTCGCTCTGGCCTCACACACACACACACACACACACACACACACACACACACACTGAGCTCTCTTTGTACAAAATGAAAACAAAACCAAAAACTAACTTTAGAGGAAAAAAACAAAACTCTGCAGTGTTTTCGTCGTTCCTGCTTTAAATCCCTGTTCAACCCACAACACACACACACACACACACACACACTGCTCTCAGACAGCAGCTAACCCTGACCCTGACTCTGACCTTTGACCTCTGAATGTTGAAGTGGAACTAAAGCAGTAAAGTGAAAATCGAGGCTGTTTCCTGGTCAGCAGGCAGAAAAACACTGTTTCTGGATTTTTATCAAGAAAATAATAAAAGAATAAAAACAGACGTCAGCTCACAGGCGCTGCAGCTCTCTTTTTAGTTTCATTGTTTTTACTTTACTTTTGGAGCCACTGTACTTAGCAAAGGAAGCACGAGTTTATCATACACACCTGAAAGGATCAATGTGCCATATTTACATCATCTTATAAATCATCATATAAGTTTGTCTTATTGATCACTTTTGAAGCATCATTATATATATATATATGTATATATAAAAACACTGATGTCACACAAACCGGCACTTCTGTCGTCTCTCCCTGCATGCTCCAGCCCTCCAGCCTTCCCTTCATCCAACACAGTCTCATCCCAACTCTGAGAGTACCGCAGTATTGTTGAAAAATAAAGTTGAGTTTCTGCTCGTTACATGCAAACAGTTTTTCAAAATAATCCTAAGTCTGTAAAACATCACATGTTCAGGTTTAATTCCTCATGTGAAGGTCCTGACACACCAAGCCGATGTTTGTCCGTCGACCAAAGTCGGGCCGTCGGTGAGCGTCTGTCGCCCTAGTTTTTGCGGTGTGTCCTGCACCGTCAGCACTTTGGCGTTGACGGCTTTTTGGCTGATTGAGCATGTTGAATTGGTGGCGGAGCTTGTCGGTGAGAGAGATCACTCTGATTGGCTGTTCAGGTTTTATTTCCTCGCCCCTGTAGCAACTGAATCTGCCTGTAGTGAAACCGGGGCTAACCGGTGCTTCCTCCTCAGGCTCCACTTCACTGCGACGCCCAGTGGTAAAATTAGGTACATAATTCCATTTATCGGTTCGGTTAGATATTTGGCTTTAAATCAAACCGGTTGGAAAATTTTCAAACCGGCACAAGCCTAGCACCGAGCCCTGGTTTGTTGTTCAGGTTAAAGTGGGAAGAAGCAGCGGGTTTATCGGGCAGCTGAGTGAAGTGGAGCCTGCGGAGGAAACACCGGGACCGTCTGGATGTAATAGTCCGTGGAGGTGCTGCGGTGCTCGGCTGCACAGATAGGAAACCCCTCGGCTGACAGGATGTACCACTCTCTCACTCCGCTCTCTCTCACGCAGGCGCAGAACGTACGTGCTACTTGGCCGTCGGATGTAGCCCGTGTAGTGTGTTCAAATGCAACTGACACAGGGCGACGTGAGGCCACGTAGACGACGCAACAGTTGGCTTTCGTCAATGCTAGTTCTTTGATGTTGGTTAAGGCAACAAAAGTCTGTGGTTAGGTTTAAAAAATAACATCTGGTTAAGTTTAATGTAAGTACCGTTGTTACGTAATGTCTTCTGACCACTCAAAGTGTTTTTACCCTACATGTCACATTCACACACTGATGCCTGAGGCTAATACACATAGTGTCACCTGCTACTCAGTAACCACTCACACACTCACACACAGACTGAACAGTCATCAGGAGCAATTTGGGGTTCAGAATCTCCCCAAAGATGCTTCGACATGCAGACTGGAGGAGCCGGGGATCAAACCGACAACCTTCATACCTGCTCTACCTCTAAGCCACTGTTGCTCTGACAAAATGTTACACACACCATGTGATGTCACTAGCGTAGCATGCTACACATGCTTCTCACAACATTAATATTGAAATAACTGACTACTGACTTTTGGTTTCACACAGGAAACAGACAGTGGGCTCCAGGATGAAAGTCCCAACTTTGTTTGACCCATCCTCCACCTCTCCCGCCCGCCCTGTACACACTTCCTCTGTCTTTATATTACCGTAGTTGCCAGTGGCGTTACAAACTGACGCAGCCCAGTGAGTATCACACTGGCACAGGATGCCTCTGAGCGTTTGCTTTTAGTGCTGATAAAGAATTATTTTGTCTTTGTATTATTTTAACACATTCAATAAATTGACCCAAAAAAAAAGATTCGACAAGTTGGGCGTGTATGTACAGCATCAGTGACCTTCACTGTTTCTTCATCACCATCAACACACACACTGTAGTTTATTTAGGTGTGTGTTGGTCCCACTCACACCATCCTGCTGACACAAATACTTGAATGTGAATTAATCCGCCGCTGAAAATAGTCCCCAACAAAGTCAGTATTTCCTCCTGTTAGTTTATCTGTGTGGATGTGTACGTCTGCAGCAGTGTGCACAGTTTGGTCCAAGAGTCCAAGGTTTAGACTGTAATCAGTTCAGGTTGGGGTGGAGAGTGTGTGAGTGTGTGTGTGTGTGTGTGTGTCTGTGATTGGGGGGTTTGGACAGATTGGGGTCGGGGGGTGTTGCTCCGCTGCAGAGCATTATGGGACTGAACTCTATGCTGGACGGCTGAGAGCTTATCAACAGGCTGCTGCTATTTTTAACCTCACAAACGAACAGAAACGAACACACACACACACACACACACACACACACACACACACACACACACACACACACACACACACACACACACACAGTCAGCAGCATCAGCTCCAGTTTAACAGCAGATCTTCACTTTTCTCACAGACTGAATGACACGCAGGGTTGTTGTTTTTTGTTACTCATCCTTAAACAAATAAAGCTTGATGATAAAATGCGTCAGATTCACAGAGGCTAAAGTTCAGACTGCAGACTGTGGCGGTGGCTGGAGGGGTCGACTGGGCAGACTGGGATTAATCTGGACACTGAACAGACACGAGCTCTCAAATTCCTCCCAGTCTGCTGTTTACTCTCAGAGATAAAACTTTACTCTGTCCATCTCCTCCTCCTCCTCCTCCTCCTCTT
The DNA here is from genome assembly GCA_026686955.1 of Epinephelus cyanopodus. Classification (NCBI taxonomy): domain Eukaryota; kingdom Metazoa; phylum Chordata; class Actinopteri; order Perciformes; family Serranidae; genus Epinephelus; species Epinephelus cyanopodus. The sequence continues at coordinate 1,783,068 of CM048920.1, forward strand.
CCTCCTGGCTTTCCTGAACACTTCTCACATTTTAGTCTGAACCAGGATGAAAAACTTTATTTGGCTCATTTTGGTTCAGACTGACCGAAGACAATAACCACTTGTAAATAAAAGTCACATGACTCACACACGTCTGGTTTCAAACTCAGGTCCTTCACACACCACATTTAACAGTCCTCAGGCCATAATTGGAGTTTATGACACTTCATCAAACACTGCACCACCACTGCTGAGTTGTTCCAAACCGATCCAACCTCCATCTCCCCTGCACAGCAACATCATCATCTGAAGCTCTTCTTTTCCACAGCAATGCTCTGTGGGACTCGTACTTAACATCTGTCCTGAACTTGTTCTGGACTTCAGCTCAGTGTTTAATTGTTTGCAGCAGAGTTGTTGGGGAAAGTCAAGTGTCAGGACACTCAAAGGAAGTCTAAAATCAAGTGTCAATCAAGTCTTCATAAGCAAACTCAAAGTTATCAAAGTTTGTCAAAAAAATCTGTTGTGTTCTTTTTACAAATCTGAGACCTTTCAATGCACCGAGCCAGTAACTAAGATTTATCTATCCCAAGGGAAACTGTTGTGCAGCAGCTGCAGAACAAAGTGGGAAACAGTTCGAATAAATTAAGTGCAAACAGAAAAAAATATAAACTATAAAATTATGAATAAGGTGCAAATCTAAAATATACACACATCAAAAAGTAAACAGCTGCCGAGTGCGTACAGAGTGCGTCCTCACAGCCTGGGGCGATCTATTGTGATCAGACAGCAGAGTCAATCTGTCCTGAACTCATCCTAAAATAAGTTTCAAACCAACCACCATCCAGACGAAGCTCCTGATTCTCCCTGTGATGTCTCTTCTCTCATGTCCCCACACAGACCTGTGTCCAGCGTACTATTTGGGAACAGCCTCTCACTCCTCCTGCGATCCAGAGCAGGTGCCCTCAGCCTGTCCATTTTTTTCAAGGCAGATTTTAAGGTACAGATCTGCGAGTACTTTACAGCTAGTCTGACTCACAGGAAGTAGACTGCAGCTATAAACCCACCATCTGCGTGTTGCCATTTCCAAATACGCTTCACTACAGGAAATAAAAACAACCTTCGAGCTACCTACACGATCACACAGTCAGTCAGGCCTGCTTTGTTCTTTCAGTTCATCGTTACAAAGCTCTACAACAACAAAAAACCAACAACTTGTGAACGCAGCTCAGAAAAGCTCAGACTCCATCTCGCAGGACTTTTGTGCTCGATGTTAATCAGTTTTCTGACAGTCAGAGTTGATTCGTCACATCTTTAAACTCTGACAGCAGCAGCTCCAGTGACTCTGACTTCACTAACGTACTGATCTGTTCCCCTTCACACCAGCTTCTGTCATATCATCCTAATAACGTTCTGATAGAGTCACATAGAGCCAGCAGATCATCTGTGGTTTCAACAGGTCCAGTGAGTTCCTCTAAAGCTAAAGTACAGTCGGACTTCACACTGTTTTATCACTTCAGTCTTGAAAAGAGGATCCCGCACCCTGCTCGTGCTCAGCGTCAGAATTTATTGATTATGCCAACGTTTTAAGTGCTTTGTTTGTCAAGACTATCTTTTTTTACCACTAAAAGTGGAATATGCATACGCATAAGAATATGCCACAAAAACAATAAATGCGTGATTCACACAGTTACTGTTTTTGTGGCATATTCTTATGCGCCGCCATTTCAATGACAGCGCTTGTCTCCTCACGTGCAAATGTTCCAAGTTAACTCCCGACACTATTGTGCAAGAGCACCGTCTCTGCATCCTGGGCTTAGCTCCGACTGTGATTGGTTGAAGGAATACAAACAAAACAGCAAGATAATCTGTGATTCCAGACCTTTCTGAAACACTTACACAGCGCTATGGAGTCCGGCTACCATGGACGACTTCACAGCAAAGTAGTGGCTAAGCTATGGACAGATGATTCAGCAGCAGCAAGATGCAAAAAGCACTCTGCCTGATCAGGAAAGACTTCGACAAGGAAAGACACTGGATTTTGCAACCTGCTGAAATGTTCTCTGCCTGGTCTGAGTCTTAATGAAGGTGTGGAGCCATGCACAGATTTGTGACTTAAATGTTTTTGCTCTCAAGTCCTGAGTCAAGTATTCAAGTTGTGAAGGTTAACAACAGTCCAAGTCAGTGAGTCTTCGCGTCCATATTTCTGTGGTTTGAGTCTGACTCGAGTCAAGTCTGCAGCTGTGGTTTGTACTGATGGTTGAAGGACTGCAGAAACCCAGAAGACACACTGAACTTTGATGGTTTATCTGGAAAAGTTTAAGTAAACTGTCATCCACACAAAGACGACTGTAACTTTATTCTAAGACGTAGAAGGAGAGGTCTGAACATGAGCAGCAGTTCAGGCCTTTTGTTTACACCCACATGGTGGTTTTTTGTGTTGTTACCTGTAGGCTGTTGCACTCCTAATATACTGCAGTCCAGTGTCCGCTGGGGTCCACTGCAGAGCTCAGATAAACTGTCCTGAACTGACTGAACAGACGTGTGAAAATCAGGGAAGGTTTAGAGTTTTACTTCACTTTTTTTTTTCACATGTCCAGGAGGAACTGATGTGAAGTGTAAGTACAGTATCTGTGTTTCTTTTTCCACCACTCCTTTTTCTTTCCAGAGGAAGCAGACAGGCCTCACAGGGAGGAGGGGGTATTAGAGGAGGGTGGTGGGGTGGGGGGTGGGGGCGCTGTGGGCGATGGGATTGGAGGTTGGGGGGGGGGGGGGTGTAATGTTGAAGCAGCGGTGGGCTGATCTCCTGTGATCTCCTTCCTGTGTGGCTGTCAGGGCCTGTGGCGGAGGCTTACATCTTCCCCCGGCTTTGCCCTCCTGCCCCCCAAAACTACCCTCGGTCCTCCCCCCCCCAACACCCACCCCCGCACAGGACTTCATGTTCCTCCCCTTTGACCCCCCTCCCCTGCACCCCTCCCGTCCCACCCCACCCTGCCTCGTTATGCCCCAGAGGACTGCTGCTGCTGCTTCGTTTAGACTGCAGGAATGAAGAAAAAGAGGAGGAAAAAGGCAGAAAGGGGAGAGAACAGAAGCCCGGCGGCCACAAAGACAGTCAGTCAGACAGACAGACAGACAGAAAGTCAGACAGACAGGCAGAAAGTCAGTCTGTCAACCAGCCAGACAACCAGACAGACACACAGATATAGTACAGTTGCAGATATGATCGAGCTGTACAGACGCTTCGCAATGGGACGATCATTTTCCACATCGCCCCAACAAAGACGGTATTATGTTGCTCTGATACTTTCTGCTCCCTCCTCCTCCCCCTCCTCCCCCTCCTCCTCCTCCTCCTCCTCCTCCTCTCCCTGCCTCTCTTCCTACAAGTATGTGAGATAAGCAGTGGGGGGAGATTAAACCCGAACCGCCACAGACATGCTTATTTGGCTGCTGGAATTGAGCATGACGAAGTCAGATTGCGGCGATAATGACGAAGAGTGACGAGGGCGTCGCCGCTGATCAGGCCTGTTCTGGTCAGAGTTTAACTTAAAGAAAGGAGGAAGAGTATAAGACTGAGAGGGAGAGAACGATGAAAGGAGGGCAAAAGGGGGAGAGGGGAGGAGTGGAAAGTGGAGGAGATGGTGTTATGTCCCCATGGAGGTTGATAAGGACGGCCACACAACGACCAGCAAGTTGCAAAAGACTCACTCAAGAGTCCTGAACTGAAGCGTTTTAAGAAGCAGAGCTAACATGGTGGGGTAAGACAGGACGAATACGACTTCTTCATTTAACAAGTCCCTGATGTTTTAAAAGGGATTCAAATCAAGAAATTTGTGGATGAAAAGAAAGTCCACAACTCAATGTAAACATTTTAGACACGACAGATGGCTGACAGTCAGAGTGACATCCTCAAGGCCTCAGTTTACACTTCAGCTGTCACCATTTCACCAAACTTTACAAGCACCATAACTGTCCAACTACCTCGTCTCATCAGTTGTTTCCTATTCAGCGGTTAAATAAGCAAGACAACATGACAACCAACACGAAAGAGTGAATGACTGATGAGACAGAACAAAGACACAGATACAAAAGGAATCAGAGGAGGCAGCAAAATATTTTTGAAAGTAAAGTGTTGTGGAAGCAGAGGTTACAGGAGGCGAGGGTCACTTTAGGTGAGTGATGTGACCAAGCGCTGTGGTATGTAGGTCGCTCAGTCAGACCCTGCTGGCACACTGACCTCCATGCTCAGCTCCCAGCATGCCTCATTTCTATCGATACCACCATCTCCCCCTCAGGGCCTGTGACTCTGTGCGTGTGCGTGTGCGTGTGTGTGTGGTGGGTTAAAGGCATTATCCACAAACAGAAGCACAAACTGCAAAAGAAATAAACTGAGTGAACTGCAAACACGCAAACCTCAAAAGCATCACTGCAGATACCGTCAACCACAGACCAAAGATCAGCTGCACGCCCGCAGAAGCTTCTGACTTTTAAAAGAGAATTATTAAATTAAAATGTTTAAATTATGAAATGAATAGTTAATCACAAAGTGATGGTGATATTAGAATTCAGGAAATCAAATTTACAGTAACATCTAGTTTCAGTTTGAGAGGCTACAGGTTTCCTTGTAGCATTGAGGATTTAGAGTATTTTTACCTTCTGACAGCGATAAGAAGTTATTAAGCCTTTTACTTTACTTTTTGCGACTATCTGCAAATAATCACTGGGATAATGATGAGGGTGAGATTTGGTTCAGATTCAAACTTAAACATCCTACAATTATATTTCATCATTCATGTGTCTGGTTGAAAACCTTAATGTAAAAATATCACACTCTATATGCACATGTGACTTTGTGGCCGCTGCCTAAGTCACTTTGTTGCGAGAAATACATTTCTAGACATTACAGGGGAACCAACACGTTCGTCAGCAGACTTTCACGTCTGACTATACACATCGTCCGAATGTGGTCACTTCTGGCTTCAAAACACCAAGATGACAATGGGCAAAGTAACTAAAACCTGTGAGAGACCCCATCCAAGCTGCGGACCACTGTTCGAGACCAACAAACAACAACGCAAAAAGCGGCTGTTTCTTACCATGACATTGCTGCGCATTGTGCCACCAAAAGCACAAAACATTTCCAGGTTCTTCCTCTCCACGTTACAAATCGGTGTGTCTCTGATGCTGTTTGGCATTTCAAGGATGGGCCGTTAGCCCAGCACCCGCTAATGTGAGCTCACCTTTTTTCTCTGGTAACTTAAGATGCAAACATTCAGGAGGTTTTTACCAGGAGCCGAATTATCTGCAGAGGACTGTTCCTCCCCAAAACAAACCTGGAGAAAACACTGAATAAAGAGGTTTCACATTAAAAACTTTTCCTTGATGCTCTCGTCACGCAGGGGCAGCTAACTCCCTTGACTGATGCGATAAGGTGAAAACGCGAATAAGCCAATGTTAGGTTTGTCCGCTCTGGGCTACTGTTGAAACATGGCAGTGCAACATGGTGACCTCTGTAGACCAGGACCTGCTCCCTGTGTAGATATAAAGGGCTGAAAGCAGATATTTGTACAAACCCCTCAAACTTGAAGGCCATACTTTAGCAGCAGTTAACGGCCTTGGGACTCACCTATTTATTGGTTCTCACGCTGCGACCGTCATGCTGATTTATTTTGAATTTATTTTGTCATCAAGCTGTCGGGCCGGTTCACATCCCCACCTGTCCCACCTTACCAACACCATTAACTTATTCACTCCTCTCAGAGAATGAATGGAGGCAAACTGTTCCCCAAATTAATTACAGAGCCGGGGTGAGACAGGGGGGTCGGGGACAGGCCTGAAAAAATACCACAGAAAAAGAAAGTGGTGGCGGTCAAAGGGGGGGGGGGGGGGTTCTTCGCTATTTGGCCCGCTGACTCAGGGCTCGATTGTGCTGCTGGGAAACGAAGGCACAAAAGAAACAGGGGGAGTCCACTTAATCCTGGCGGGGGGGCGGTCACTCGGGAGCAGGGAAACACCGGCGCGCTCATTTATCTGTTGCGGTGTTTCATTAGGACGCCACTAACTGCCGCTGGGCCTTTTGTCTTACTAATCCTCGCAATCAAACATGCGTGCAGGGGCCGAAGCTGGATCGGGCGGAGAGGGTTAGCGTGCGGGGGGGTTTATTACTTTGAACTGCGGGTTTTTATGGAGAAATCAAATGCCCGGCCACCTAGTGCAACCTTTTATCACACCGCAATACAGAGGACAAAGGAGCTGAAACGCTTCGAGGGGAAGGAGGGGGCGAATATTTGCTCAAGAGACACTTAAACAAGCAGCTGAAAAAAGAGGGACTTTCCAGAATTACTCTTTTTTTAAAAGATAAGTTAAATGGAGACAGACGGCGAGCCCGTGAGACGACACGGACGGACAGAGAGACAGAGGGAAAGACACTGAAAAATAAAACAAAGAGATCTGCTCCAGTTCTTGTCTGTATTTTTAAGAAAGGAAAAAAAAGAGTGAACTGGAGGCAGCAGCGGGCCTTTCTGGCTTGCTGGAAGCTTAGCGGTTGTTATCCGAGCAACTGGAGATAAAAAGCCGTCTCCCAGAGTCCGTGGGAGAGCGAGGGCCACGGCTGCACAGAGAGAGAGAGTGAACAGATCCCCAAAGCATTTCCTGGTGCAGAGCAGAGGTTCGCTAGCCGCCGTGGCTCGCGGCTCTGCTCACATGAAGCACAGAGGCTCCTTAATGCATCAGTTGTGGGGGAGAATCGGACCGCGGCGATGCATGGAGGTCGCAGGAGGGCACGCCTCTCGAGGACGGACGTTTTTCTTTTTTTTTTCCCTCCTCTCTCTCTCTCTCCTCTCACTCGTCTCTCTAAACACTACAGCAGCTTATTTATTTATCATACACTCGATTCTTATTTCCACCTTTTCTTTCTTTCTTAGGTTTTCCTGTTTTGAGGGAAGACGGAGAGTCTCTGCTCCGCGTTCACATTCCTCTGCTTGTCATAAAGACATAGTAAAGAAAGCACACAGGGATTAATTGGTGTTGTGGACAGTTTTCGGTCTGAAAGCTGAAGCAGGAAGTTGCTTCTGGTATGTGTAACAGTGATGGACCTGGACTCCTAAAAATATCCTCCTCCTCCTCCCTCAGGATTCTTCCTCGCTGCTCTGTTTCTCCCTCCAGCAGTGATTTGTTGCAGAATCCTAAAACCTCGAGCAGCCTCGATAGTTTCATGTTAGTTGTAAGATTACAGCTCTGCAGAATGAAAGGATTAGTTTGACTTTCACATGTTCATCTGATGGAGTTTGTGAACTCTGTGAGGATTTGTAATCAAAGTTTTGTTTGAGTTTGAACAAGACAAGTTTCTAATGATGTTCTGGGTTCTGACAGTTTTTAAAAAAAATAGATATTTAGTTTTCTTTCAGTCAAAGTATAACCATTAAGAGCCAACTAGGCATCCAGCTGATTGAGGCAGACTGAGGCGCACTCTGTTCTCAGTCTCCTCAGTCAGCTTCAGCCCATTTGTGGCTGCCATATTTGGTTTTGTTTCAGGAGTGCAGACCTAAAACATTTTCCTCAGTTAGCACAGATCCAGAGTTTTGGACCTGATTTGAAAAGAACAGGTAGAAAACATCTGCAAAACTCATATGCACACAGCAGTTTTCAAGAAGCAGAGACCTAAGCTGAAAAGGACCTGAAAACAGTCAGAAGAAACACAAACAGAATTTTACCAATCCCACATCCAGTGGACCCAACTCAGAGAGAACACCAACACCGGCAGCAGCGTGATGATGAGCAGCGGACCCTAAGAGTCAATATGACGGCAGAGACACTAATCTCAAACATAAATCAAGTCTGCTTTGATTCACTTGGTTATTAGCAAGGACGTCACCAGAACTGATGCTTTGGTACCAAGTCAATCTCAAAGTTGTGGAACCATGGGTGGAGTTCTCCTGGACCTGATGGAGCAGCAAACACACCTGCAAGTGCTCTAATCTGTCAATATGTCACAGGAAGAAGAAGAAGAACGCCTACCAGCACCAAAACAACAACACTCACAAGATGGCGACAAGCGACAGATCCGCCCCAATTCATCGAAGCCGCTGTATTTTGTTAATTCTTTAGGAACAACATGTATTGATGCTCTACTACAACACCTGCAGTGTGACGAGGCGCTAAGCATCATGCACATTTTTACTGGTTGTGGAGAGTTGAAACATGTTCACAAGCATAAATCGATTTATTCTAATTGTGAATTAGTGAGTGGTCACCCTCTGCTCTGACATGTTCTCCCTGTGTCAGCGTGGGTTTCCTCCAGGTGCTCCAGCTTCCTCCCACAGTCCAAAGACATGCAGGTTAACTGGTGACTCTAAATTGTCCGTAGGTGTGAATGTGAGTGTGAATGGTGGTCTGTCTCTATGTGTCAGCCCTGAGATAGTCGTCTACTGTCAGCTGGGATAGGCTCCACCCCCCCACAACCCTGTGCCAGGATAATTGGTTACGGAAACTGAATGAAATGAATGAATATTTTTAATGAATGAGTGTATGTTCACGTGGGTGGGATTTATTGTTTTGATTTTGTTTATTAGCATGAAATTTAAACAGGCATCATGAATCGTGGAATTTAACTGGTGTTGGTGTCGACTACTAAATTCCCAACATGCTCAGTTATTAGATGTGTTGACACACACAGACCAGACCAGAGACCTGTGGCAATACAAACAGACCCACATTAACTCCATTAGACTGAATATAATTTGGACCCAGTCTTTGATACGTGGACCTGTGCAGACCTCCAGTTAGCCGCACTCAGCCCCACACTGGTGCAGTTCTGGTGCACTTGTGGTGCGTCATGCATCACATGGCGTGACTCCTGCAGCCAGGCGCTGCTGGGCCGAGTACAGTAGCACAGTACTGCAGGAGTACAGTATGAGTGTATTGTGTAGTGAGCAGTCGGTCACGTCTCAGCAGCTTTCTCAGCCCCGCTGCTCCCTCGGGTTTGAACTGTGTACATTCTGCCGAGTCACAGCTCCTCTGGGGAACAGTGGGAAAGCTGGGCTCAGCTCAGCAGCCAGCCGGACGCTCATCCATCTACCCAGCCAGCGTTCTGCAGGGGGGTTCTGGGTAGATTTCTCTCCCTGTCCCCTGACTCTGCTCTGCAGCGCTGCAGAGACTCCCGGCTGCCTCTGGAAGAATCCGCTCCGGCCTGTCCAGCTGTTGATTTAGGCTGCAGGCTGAGAGGCTGGCCACGCCGCCGCTGCCCCGACCGCGGAGTGAAGGCGGAGGGTGCAGCGCTGCAGCAGCACCCGCTCCATGCCTCCTTAATAATGGAAGCCGTGTATTAGCCCTGACAGTATCATTTATGGGCGAGCTGCACGCCGCGGCGGGCCAGCCGTGGGATGCTATCGTTTAAAAGCAATATGGAGTGGAATTATTTATGAGGGCACTGTCTGCACACACACACACACACACACACACACACACACACACACACGGACACACCTCCCTTCCTCTCTGCAATGCAATGCACCATGAAGGGTAGCGATGGACCCGAGTTCAGCGTTATGACTGTGTGTGTGTGTGTGTGTGTGTGTGTGTGTGTGTGTGAGCACTAATTCAGATGCTCCATACTGTATCATGCGAGTGCTTCTGGAATGTCAACAAGCGCTCAGTCTCTCTCTCTCTGCACTCAGACCTGGTCAGCAGGGACCTCAGCACCAAAACACCAAAACACAACAGGCGGGGCTTCGTCCTGCGAGACCGAGTCCGGCCAATGAGAGAGCATCATTACGTCAGCCTCGTTTGTTTTGTGTCATCCACACCGAGAAGCTGGGGAGTAAAACCAGAGCCTCTGCTGTCTGCTGCGCTGTGAAACATTTAGTACAAGTCCAACTAAGTCAGTTGTGTGTATGAACTGTCCTCTCTGATGATGCACGTTTGTCTGCAGAGCAGCAGCTTCAGTGTCACTTCCAGTTTGCATGTTTCACGTTAAAAGCCTTCCAGCAAGATGTTCGAGCAGAACAACGCCTCCTTCCCTGGTCGATTTCTTTCATTTGAAACGTGTGCAGGAAATGTTGAGTTTAACTGACGGCGAATTTAAAAACCAGCAAAGCAAAAGATGGAATAAATTAGTGAATGAAAACAGCATCAGCGTTAAACAAAGACAGCGTTTGAGCAGAGTGGCGAGTGCGACGTGACTTTTATTCATACTGTAAGCCTCAATGTTGTTCACCCAGCCTTTGTTTGATTATGCTGGCTGTTATTTATGTAGTAAAAACACAGGTTGTCCGCAGTCTGACTCCGTCGCTGCTTGTTAGTCGCACTCGTCGGGTGAATTCAGTCATTTCCATCAATTTACTTTTTAATTTTAGAATAACTTCGGAGAAGTTCAGCAGCCACGCTGCAGTTTCTGCTCCTCATCTCAACTTTAGTTCACAGCTGTGGAAGGTATCCTGTCTGTGGGCCACTGAGGCTCATGGGTAATGTAGTATTTAGAGCCATTATATAAACTGGACTGAGGGGAGAAACTGATCTCCAAGATTCCAAGTACAACAAAATCCTACAGTATGTTTGAGTTATCCAGGAGACGCCTGATGTGCTGAGTTCAGGGACACGGAGGGAATAAATGAGGAGTCAGGGAAAAGCAACAGCAGCTGCTCCGACTTGCAGTGTGATGTTGTGTGTTGTTGTGTTGTTGTGTTGTGTGTCTTCTGGACAGACTGATGTGAGGTGTGGACGTCCAGCAGCGTCCAGCAGAGTTCAGATAATTAAAGAGCAGATGTGGAGACGGTGAGCTGCTGCTGTCACCTGAACGCAGCCGGGTCGACCTCTTCACCTGCATCAGCGTCAAGCCACACCTGGCTCTCACACACACACACACACACACACACACACACACACACACACACACACACACACACACAGGAGGAGCTTCCAATTCCCTGGAGAACAAATTATCTTTGAGCTTCTTTCAGTAGAACAACTGGCCAAATATTTGCAAGTCCTGCTCTGGTGTTTGTCGAAATGCATTCTGGGAAATGTAGTAAAACACTGTTTAATAATTGTTATGAACTCTGAACTCCTCAGCCGGAGAGGAGGAGGAGAGGGACAAGACGAAGAGGAAAGAGACAAGGAGAGAGAACTAAGGAGGGAAAGAGGAAGAGGAGAAGGACAAGAGAAGAAGGAGAGGGAAGACAATCAAAAGGAAAAATAAGATAGATGGAAGGAGAGGAGAAAGTGAAGGAGGAGGACAAATAAGAGGTGCACGAGGAAGAGGGAGAGTTTTTAGAAAAAACGAGGAACATACAAAAACAGAGGAAAAGTAGAGAGGAGGAAGAGGTCGACACAGTAACAGTAAAAGTAATGTTCTGTCAGAGGTTACTGAGTGCAAGTGTGTCCTCACTGTAACCACCTATATGTGCACTTGGAAACATGTGCTCAGTGTGTGTGTGTGTGTGTGTGTGTGTGTGTGTGTGTGTGTGTATGTGTTTTGTCACGTATGCCTCTAAAGTTTCACAGCCCAGCAGGAGAGGCTGCAGCCGGAGGGTCTCACTTCATACGGCGCCAGCACTATCAGACACACACGCGCATTTACAGATAGTAGCATATTGTCATCAGTGTGTGTGTGTGTGTGTGTGTGTGTGTGTGTGTGTGTGTGTGTGTGTGATTGGGCCTGATGAATGAAGCATGGCTATCTAAACATTTCACAAAGACCTGGCATTACCTCATAATGAAGCTGTGTGTGTGTGTGTGTGTGTCAGGTCTGTAACTGCATGGTTCAACTCTCTCTAATGACCAAACGCAGACGGCCTGAAAGAAATACACAACGACACGAACACACACTGCCCTCAAATTATGTCCACAAAAATGGTCGAATCAGAAAAAAACGCCTCCTGGTTCTCCACCAATCACAGCCCTGGAAGTTCTCCACCAATCACAGCCCTGGAAGTTCTCCACCAATCACAGCCCTGGAAGTTCTCCACCAATCACAGCCCTTTCCAGCTTAAAAAACAATTAAGAACTTCTGTTATAAGCTCAGGAGCCTCCACCTCCACACACCAAACAGCTGTGGAAATACATGGACCGCTAACGAGGCCTGTTCCCCTCAGAGTCGACTCCTCAGACGCAATCAGGTCCAAACTAGACTTTAGTGATCAACCAATGTAAATCTTGGTCAAGTGATATTCTATCAACCACTCGATTGGTCAACGGGGAATAAAATATGTACCTCATCTCTAGATTAACTAAATCGTGCACTCATCCGATTTGGAAAACTGGCAAACTTGTTTATTTCTGTAACATTTGAAGATATATAGTCAAACACTGGTTGAACCGATCTGACGCTTCTGCTGCGTTTATTTATTGTTTTGATAACAATCGTCGTACACACGGATCCACAAAAATGACCCAAAACGTTGTAGTATACACGCCAGGCCAGTAGGTGGCGGTGTGACTTTGTGATGAAACAACACGCGTCTACGCACATGTGCTTCCTTCACAGAGCGGTGATGTAAAAATAAACAAAATGACAACCGCACGAAAGTTTGTCTGGACGGACGACGAGGTGGAGTTGCTACAGTAAATCTACACTTTCATAAATTCAACAGGGTGAGCAGCACAAACTGAGCTCGGGAGTCCGAACATTGTTGTTGTGATGGTCGACTTTCTCACACCTGCCTCGTGACTGGAACTGTAATGAGCATGTACAGAACTGCATATTGCAAGTTTACATGACAACGGAGACGGTGCTGTTTCCAAAACACTGCGCTCTGGAGGCCGTTTTCAAAACGTTACATTTTCAGGAACCCAAAACGCCGCTGTCGTGTAAACGATCAGCCAAAACACAAGTTCACCGTTTTCGGTTGAAATCGTTGTCGTATAAACAGAACCTCAGCCACCTGAAAAAATCAATACAAGTTTAGCAAACACTATGTATTGAAATATTTTCACACTAACCGACTGAGGCTGCGGTAGACCACCAACTTCTTTGTCTCGGTGTTTGGTGACTTTGATATAACGGCTTCAGTTTCATGTCGGAAAAGACTGTCTGGCACACACACACACACACACACACACACTCACACACACACACACACACACACACACACACACACACACACACACACACACACACACACACACACACACACACACACAGAGCCCACCTTTATGTTGAGTGGTTAGAAGACCGGGACACCATGATGAAGATCGAGCTCGAGGGAGAGGCGCACAACCTGGGAGTGAAGACTGCGTGGCAGACTCAAACTGAGTAGGTAAGATGTGTATGTGTGTGTGTGTGTGTGTGTGTGTTGCTTTAAATTTGGACCGGTGAGGACGGCAGTAATGAAGCTGAAGAAGACTACAGGGACAATTAAAGCCAGGTTACACACACACACACACACACACACACACACACACACAGATGTTCCCAGCTAAACACACACACACTGATTAAGGGCTCTCAGACAGACGTGGGCTTTTTTTGCCGGTTTTTAATTGAAAGCCTGAAGTGATTATGGAGTCGCAATCACTTCGGTTCCTTTTCCTCAATCAATAATGACAAAAACTGAAAACGTAATCAGCTCAGAGCTGCCCGTCACCGCTGGACCTCTGTGTGTCTGTGTGTGTGTGTCTGTGTGTGTGTGTGTGTGTGTGTGTGTGTGTGGAGGTAGTGAAGACATGCGTTTAATTTACGTGACGACGAGGATGACAGCCGTTAACACATCAGACTAATTACAGGTGAGAACGAGAATAGACAGAGAGAGAGGGAGAGAGGGTGACATCCATTCAGTCCTCGTATCTGTGGTGTGTTCACTTCTCAGGAAATATAAATTTCACCTTGTTTTAGCTCAGAAGTCAGACTGACAGTGAGAATGATTTAATAATAACAATTACATTTTTTAAGATATTAGATGATATTTTTGGCATTTTCTCTGTTTACATTTATAATTCATTTATGTGATAAAACAATGTTTTCCAGGCGTAAACGCCTTTTTTAAAGTTACAGTATTTCCACCCTGATGAAGAACCTGTGAGGTCGAAACTCTTAAAAAACCCGACTACATGTTTTCTGTGAACAGTAAAATACTGTTTACACTTTGACACAAAGTTCTTGTCTTGAGACGAGCAAGAACTTTGCTTACATAAAATACCTGAGAGCTGGTGTGATGTGCTCAGGTGGACTCATCTTTGTAAGGACTCTATAAACAAACAGTATTCTGAAGTAACACATTCTCACTCCGACCGCGTCACATATTGATGTTTTTGTCATAGACCTTTCACGTCCACATGCGGTGCCCTGGGTGTGTTGGTTGTCGATGCTCTGGGACACCGTGTCAAGTTCTGCCTGTTACGTGCATTGTCTTCTTTCAACATACACTTCCATTATCACAGGAAATTTACAGCGGTACAACACCGCGATTTGACATTTTTTTGTCCTTCAATGACAAACACACGGGTTAGGTTTAGGATAAAAGAGCAGGTTTTGGCTTTAAAATCTTACGAGACATGAACACTGTTCCCGCAGGTGAAAGTCGGCGTTTGTTGGACCCATCTGCCACCACTTCCACCTGCTCCACTCAAACTTTCGCTGCCTTAACTTTCGTCCTTGTCCCACCGCTTTCCCCCTGAAACTGCCGGGTGCTGTTAAACTGTTCCTCAATACAGTGGAAAAGTAACTGTAGGTTTATGTGTCAACATGTAAGAAGTCTCTCATTTGTGAGACCTCACAAAGGAAATAACGGTGCACAGAACAGACACACAGAACAGGATCTTTGTCCTGGACGGAGTTTAACAAAAGGTTTGTTTGCAGAAACCTAAAAGTTTTCTTGTGGATGAAAGGCGAAAACACAAAGAAAAAGCTGCGTTTTCAGATATACTTATGCACATGTGCACAATAACTGAGGAAAGATGTGCGTCATCTGCGTAATTATGACACTCGGTTTTACTTTTGTGATTAGTTTTTGGTCTAATAGATGCATAGAAAAGTAAAGCTCAAGAGGCCCAAAGATTGAGCCTTGGGGAACCCCACATACCATATTGGTTAGCTCAGTGACATGGTCAACCTGTCCTGGAGAAAGGACTTGAAACTGAGGCTTCAACTATTCATTATTTTTATTACTGATTAATCTGTCAAATATTGTCTTGATTATTTGTTTGATCTATAAAATGTTTGTCTCCTGAGGTTTCCCACAGCTTGATGAAATGTCCGAGAATGTCCCGTTTTGTTCAATTCATAGTGATATAAAAGATAAAAGAGAAGCAAACCCTCATCTAAAGGAGTTTTAATCAGATAATTATTGGTAATTCAGCATGTAAAGTAAATCAAACTATTATTTCATCTTCTATCAATCTACTAATCTGTTAATGGGCTGATTGTTTCTCCTCCTTGAAACATTTGAGGACTATGTCAGAAAGTTAAACCCAGTTTTCCACCTTGTCCACAAATATAATGTGTTCTGCTGTATGAAAAGTGGAACTAATAAGTGTTAATTTTTAGCTTAAAATGTGAACACGAAGTTTTTAAAAGTTTAAGTATAAATACTGTGACCATTGTCTGAGTCTTTCTATCAGTTAATTTCTATTTAAGCTTCCAGAGACTTTAGACTTGCTGCATCTATAGCGATGATCTTTTAGTACTTGTAAAATGTTCCTCTCGGTTTTCTCTCAGTCGGCTCTCGGATGAGTCCTGACAGCCGATTTATTTCCTGGCGACTTCCTGCGGCTGCACCCACCAGGCCCGCTGAGGACGGAGGGGGTGAACGTATCGCCCGCCGCGCTGCTTACACTCCCCGGTACAAACAACACACACACATACAACAGACAACAATACACACAGAGAGAAAGAAAAGCCTGTGTCCGCTCTCCAGATGGGCCCTGCGCTCTAACAGGCCCTGCCAGCAACAGCTTGCACTGTGTGTGCTGAAAACAAAGATGACGGATTAAATATCATGTGGCGAGGTGGAGCGAGGGAGGGACGCCGTGGGAGAAAGAGAGAGGGAGATGATTGGCCATTATTAGGGATAATGGAGAACTTGGAGGAAGATCCGCTCTGTTGTTGTCGGGCTGTTAGCGATGAAGAATGGCTCCTCTCCTTCCTCATCCTCCCCTCTTACACTACAATCAGCAATTTACCTTCTTTGTAATGTATCATGGCATGAATTATACAGTGTGCATTAGCATATTATATAATGTTGTGAGTGTAATGATTATTATGCTCTGCTAATACTCCCACAGTGTGGCTGCATTAACAGTTTGCTCTCTGATCCACATCGCCCAGCCCAACAAGCCGCAGACCAGACTCTGAACATCTTCCTCAGTGTTTAAAGAACAAAAACACAGGATGTCTTTTTCTTATTTTTATTTATTTCACTAAACACGTTCTCTGTGAGTTTTGTAATTCTTGTGTAATTTACTGTCATTTTAATCTCATTTATTTGGCTTTATAGCGTAAAAGTTGTCAAACATGGTCTAAAAAATAAAATAAATCAGGCTTTTAAAATGTGTTTCTGATCTTCAAGAAAAGAGCCTGGGTGAACTTTTACTGATACCAGTGTGGAGACACGACAGTTTCAGCGGCCAGTTATATCAATTATTATAAGTCTGACGGGTCAAGAGACGCGAGCAGAAACATGACAAAAACCTGAGTTATCCGTTAAGAGAAAACACGCCTGTCAGGTGTCATCTCTCCATCTCTTTAACCCGCCCTCCCTCTGAGGTCACGACCTGACCTGAGTTTTCTCCTCTCCTCTCCTCTCCTCTCCTCTCCTCTCCTCTCCCTGCCTGAGCGAGCGTCCTCCACACACGGCGCACAGCTCTCAGGATGCTTAATGAGCCCAATTAACTTATTTACAACGAGGCAATCTGTAAAAATACGGCTCAATTGCATTTGGCCGGGCGGGCCGGCGAGCGGAACGACGAGATGGAGGGACAAAACAATGTTGAAGATTAATCAGGTTTCAGCAGCGGAGAGGCGGGAAGGCAGGCGAAGGGTTTACAGAGATGATAACACACACACACACACACACACACACACACACACAGAAACTAAGAGTGATTGGCCTCCTCTGCTAAAGGTGGCGTGAAAATCATTAATGTCCTGAAGGCAGGTCAAATCAGAGCATCAGTGTGAGACTGTTGTGTTTTGGTCTGATTATCCAGAGAGATAATCACAGAGGGAAACAACATACAGAGGTCAAAGGTCACCGTTGAGATACAGTAGATTCGCTTGCATGGGAACAAATATCAACCTTAACTTTGCAAACTCAAGTGATGACTGAAACTAAATAAGTAGGATCAACAAACGTCATCAAAGTTCTTTCCAAAATGTCATTTCCCGTCTGTCTGTGCTTTAGACAATAAAGTTACAGAAAGATTGTTGTTTCGGCTGAATGTTATAATCACGTCGTGTCTCGAGTCAGTGCAAACTTTTTCTGTATCGAACCAGATCGCAATCTTTCCAGAAACTGAGCCAAGAGCTGCAGCAGAATAAACACAAACCGTAAAAAGTTTAACAAAGCTGTCGACACTGCAAATGAAATATGATGTCAGCAGAGGTAGAAAGAGTACTAGAATACTGTACTCAAGTATTTGTGGAAAAATGTGCTCAATAAAAGTAAATATGTCAGTAAGTATGTCAGTTAAAACTTGCTCTGAGTACATGTTACTGTGTTTCCTGTTGATGAGGTGAACTTTTCTGTTTGTTCTTTCTCAAAGCACAGCTTTAATATAAACAGTCCAATCAGCCTGTCTCTGCTGTTACACTCCTAAAGCTTTCAATGACACTGAACTGAGTCACATCAGGGATTATTGTCAGAAACAGCATGAAGTCCTCACACACAACACACCTCAGCGCAGGTGAAAGTTCCTCAGTGAAAGCAGAAGTCGCCGCTAATGGATCCACAGTAAGTATTTTAGCATGTTAGCCTGAGTCGGGCTAGTCTGCACCTTCGTCACGCTCCATTGTAGGTGTGTGTGATGTGGGTCACTACAGCTCTGTGTCCACATAGCATTTTTTTTTAACCATAACCAGTAAATAAGGAGCTGTAAGTGGGTGGGCCTGTCAAGTCATTTCTTAAACACTGGGAAGGGACTTGTGTTTTTTATTTTGGCTTCGAGGAGCCGCATGCAACTTTGAATGGCCGTATGTTGTATTTATTTTGTCGTTGATTTTTCAGAAGCCTTTCGAACGTGTGGCTTTTAGCTGAGGTTGTACAGATGTTACGGATGTGAAGCATTTGAAGATCCTCCGAGAAGTGACATCACAATAAGCAAAAACATTAAAGCAGGCGCTGGCAGACCGTGATGACTGCAGAGCTCAGAGGGTTAATATAAAACGTGATCCAGTCGTTGAAACGTATTTGCTGTCGTCCATTTGTTGTGTCTAAATGTAGTTTCCAGGATTCTAAACACTCCAGTAAATATTTTAGTGACGTTAAGAAAACGATATTGATACTGTGATATTAGTTTTGTCCCGATGACTCACACATAAAATACTGTAATACAGTTATCTGACTCGTGTCTCATGTGGAGTTCATCCCTCCGTGCATCTCCCCAGTGTGTGTGTGTGTGTGTGTGTGTACACAGATCAATGCTGTGACTCTCCTCTGATAACCGAACACATGAATTCACATTACATGTCTGTTCTCATTGATCAGCAGGCAGCGACCACGCTGCTGCTGCACCAACACACACACACACACACACACACACACACACACACACACACACACACACACACACACACACACAAACACACACACACACACACACACACACACAGCCAACGAGAGCACCTTTGATAACATTTAGTGATCAATATCAAAGTGTCGAACTTTATCTGATCAAAACTGATCAGAAATCAGTGACATGTCGTCGTCCTGCTTCAGTCGGAGCAGAGAGGAAACTGCAGACAGAGGAAGAGGAGGAGGAGGAGGAGGAGGAGGAGGAGGGAGTCATACCACCTTAAAGACGGCTGGCAGAGTGTGATTTAAGTGCAGGGAGTGAAGGGGGTAAGGCGGGGGAGGAGGTGGGAGGGGGAGGCTTTAATAGAGCCTGCAGCTAATTGCTCCGGTGGCATCTTAAAGCCCGTCTCCCCCAAAAGCCCTTGGAGCCTGAATACTGCTAACAGAAGAGCTGCTGACACAGGAGGAGAGAGGAGGGAGGAGAGAGGAGGAGAGGAGTGTAGGAGAGAAGAGAGGAGGAAACAAGAGAGGAGGCAGAGGAGGAGAGAAGGACAGCAGAGGAGAGAAGAGACGGAGAGACAGAAGAGAGAGGAGTGGAGACAAGGAATGAGAGGAGAGGAAAAAACAAGGAAGGAGAAGAATAAGGAGGAGAGGAGGAAACGAGGAGTGAGGAGGAGCGGAGACAAGGACAGAAGAGAAGAGATGAGATGCAGCGACGGGAGGAGAGGAGGAAACAAGAGCGGAGACAGGGGAGAAGAAAAGAGGAGAATAGAGATGGAGGGACAAGAGGGGGAGAGAGGAGGAGAAAACAAGGGAGGAAAGAGGGGAGGAGAGGAGGAAACAGGAGGAGTACAGAGGAGAGGAGACAAGGCCAGAAGAGGGAGGAAGAGATGGAAGCAAGGAAGGAGAGAGGGGAGTAAGGAGACAGGGGAGGAGAGAGGAGGAACGGAGATGAGGACAGAGGAGAGAAGAGACGTAGAGACAGGGCATGAGACGAGAGGAGGACAGGAAACGGGGGAGAGGGAAGAGGGAAGGAGGAAATGAGAGAGGAGAGGAAGAAACAAGCGGAGAGAGCAGGAGACAGGTGAGAAAAGGAGAAAGGGAGACCAACGAGGAGGAGAAAGGGAACAAGAGGAGAGAGCAGGACAATAAAAAAGGAGGACAGATATACATGCTTAAGAAGAGAGAGGACAGGAGAAAAAGAGAGGAGAAAAGGAGGCATAGGGAGGAGGAGGAGAATAACTGGGCAGTAAAAGGAGGAGCTGGAGTTTCTCCTCACGCACCAGAAAACAAACTGAGGCCGCCGCCGCTGTGAGTTATTCCTCAGGTCAGGAGAGAGCAGCTCAGCTACAGCCACACAAATTATCCCCCCCTCCTCCTCCTCCTCCTCCTCCTCCTCCCCTCTCACTGCAGAGGGAGGGATGGAGGGAGGAGGAGGAGGCTACAGGGGTAATAATACACCCCTAAGCCTGTCATTTCAGCTCAGCCCGGCGCAGGACCAGCCCACAAAATAGAAATATCACTTTCTCTCCCCTGGACTCCCTCCTCTCCTCCTCCTCCACCTCCTCCTCTGCCACAACTCCTCTCTCCTCTGAATGCTGAATCACCCCAGAGAAGGAGGGAGGTGCAGGGAGGGAGGGAGGGAGGGAGTTAGAAAGTTAAGGAGGGAAAGAAAAGGGACCATGAAGAGAGGTAGTTGGGAAATAAAAACAGAATCAGCTCTTCGTCCTCCTCCGACATTTAAACCAGTTTTCAGCGTCCCCAGCAGTCCGGGGACGATCTGAGCGCGTGCAGTAGCGGCGCTGCATCTTATCTGTCATCGACAACCAGCTGTGGCGAGCCGGGCTGCTGCTCTGCCTCTGCAGAGGAAGCTTGAGCGAGGCTCGGAGGCGTCTGAGTCAGGAAACGTTGAATATACATAAAACATAAAGAGCTGCAGTCCGGAGCGTCTGCGGGGAGGAGACGCGGGGTCGTTTCATTACACACAGAAAAGAACTGATCTTAAAGTGTCAAACAAAGTGTCTTCACAGAGGGTTAAAGATCCTGACACCCGGGATTTACTGGTGTCAGACTGTTGGCTTCAATCTCTATATCACAGCTGATTATTCACCAGAGTATAAAATCTGCAAAGAGTGTGCGTCATGTGATCCGTCACCGCCACGTGGACACAGACACTATAAACTGTGCACAACTTGGTACTTCATATCAGCAGTGGAAGAATCTTTTACTTGAGTAGGAAAACCACAGTACTCTGTTACAAGTAAAAGTACACACAGGTACTGGAGTAAAACTATAATTAGAGTACTCATTACACAGCAGAATATATTTGATATTACTGGATTATATTTTGCATTAATGTGTTCATCACTTTAATTCTGCAGCAGGTTCAGGTGGAGCTCATCATTTATTAGTTGATTATACTTTATAAGCCAACACGCTGTCATTCTGACTTGACCAGCGGACTTCACTACAAGCTGATTGGCTGTTGAAAAAGGTGACGTAAAATCAGCTGAGTGTCAGGTGACATCATCAGCCAGCTTGAGTCGAGCTCAGAACGGCCGGTTCACACCGCTGACACTTTTCTCTGTGACGTTCTTAAAGCGTTTTATACTTCGTCACCTGACGTCATAATTAATGCTGCTACTAACAATAAACACACATATGGATCATAATAAGCTGCTTGTTATGATTAATATGTGTTAATAAGTTAGTATGTTGTTTTACAAATCAGTTAATTGCACTTAAAATTAATAATACTTGTGCACATTTGGTGCTCTGATGTAGGGCTGGGCAATTCATCGACACTCAGAACCTCTAACTGCGTGATCCTGCCCATGTCGGTAACGTCTGTTTTTTTTTTTTTTTACATTCTGTTAAAACCTTCCCACTGTGTGTGTGTGTGTGTGTGTGTGTATGTGCTGTCCCCTTAAAAAGGTACCGCTCAGTCAGTCACGTGACTCCGCCCCGTCCAGTCCGCGACTTGGAGGCAACACAAAAAGCGGAGCCAACTGAGCAGCTTGTACCAAGATGAACACACTGTCTGTTGTTCCGTGAAGGCGACAGCGAACAGACAGAAATTAAATGTAAACACTGCGGAAAAAAATGTTTCAGCGACCAAAGGTGACACAACCTGTGTCAGCACCTGGATCACAATCACGTTTCCGAATATGAACAGTGCACGACTTAAAAAACGAAAGAGACTAAATAGCTGAGCATGTTTACAGTGCAAATCTTGTCGGTGAACTATGAGGGCAAAAAACAAAAATAAAATAATCATTCATCAGTCGTTATTGATGTAAAGTGTTCAGTTAATCGTGATGTTGATTGGAGGTCATATCGCCAAGCCCTGCCCTGATGCTACATGCACTGCTTGACAGTTCACGCCTAACCACACAAAGAACAACACGTAGAAGATGACGACAAGTGCAGCTGCAGCGACAGCTCTGACTCATCAAAAAGCATTTTTTCCCCGAGGCCAGCGTATTTTGTTAATTCTTTACAGTGTATTTATACTCTGCTACAAACACCGGCAGGGTGACGACGTGCTGGGTGTCTACTCTGCGCTGACATAGTGCTTTTATTGTGAAAGAGACTGTATGCAAACTGTACATTTCCTGTGAAAATAGAAATGTATTTTGAAAACAGACAATGCATGTAACAGGCTGAAGTTGACACGGCGTCCCAGAGCGTCAACAACCAACACACCCAGGGTACCTTGGACGCCATATGTGGACGTGGACAGTCCATGACCAAACGTGGACATGTGACGAGGTCACAGTGAGGATGATGATGGATTTACTGCACAAATAATCATGATCAGAGTCATACTGGATATTTCATCATGTGAACTCATCATGATATGTTTACGTTCATGTAGTTATTTATCTCTGAACGATCTCAGTTTTTGCTCCAGTTTGAGTCTCTTCAGCTGAGATGTTTCCGGGCTCCCTGTCAGCAGCATTTATTAAAGGTGTGTGTCAGACAGCTGTGAACTGTACATGAGCTTTCAAACTGTGGCTGATAGAAACGTCTGTGTGTGTGTGTGTGTGTGTGTGTGTGTGTGTGTGTGTGTGTGGGCAGAGAGAGCTGTGGCGTTGACCTTGAGGCCGGTCGGGAACTGCGGTCATGCCTGCCTATGTGTGTGTGTGTGTGTGTGTGTGTGTGTGTCGAGGCAGGGGTTGTGACAGCTCGCCAACCAAACCCCGGCGCTCCAACATCTGGCTCACATCTCCAGGAGCTCCTGCAACCTGGAAATCCTCCTCCGCACCGCCCCCGCTGCCTCCCCACCTCCACCTCCACCGACCCTCCGCTCACCTTCCTCACAACCACCACATCTATGCTGCTGTTCTGAATCATAAATCCACCGCAGAACATCAGCGGGAGGGTTAAATCGAAGGGAAGCAGAAACATTTCTTTGCTCCCGTTTTCTGCAGATTCACACGACCTCACAGATCCTACAAAACCTGCAGGATCTTTAGACGAATTTCCACGAATCACTCGACACTGCAGGTAAACAACTTCACTGAGAAACTCGCAGTGGAAATAAAAAACCTCCAAAGTGAGGTCAAGGAGCGAGGCATCATTCACACACGATGGCGTGACGCGCGAGCTGCGAGGGAGCGTCTGAGAGCGGCACTGATGCCGCCGCCGCCGCCGAGAGGAGTTTTAATTGGGGAGGAGAAAGGCGAGTGGTTCGACAGCACAGATCGCTTTTATCTGCACCACAGAGGCTTTCTGGATTAAGTCTCTCTTCGGTCTGGTGGCCATTGTTTCAGAGAGGGGGGAGGAGGGGGGGGGGCAGCAACAAGTTATGCAGATGAGATGTTAATTAGGCGAAAAGTGAATGAAGTCTGGACCAGAACAAACCAGCCTGCAGGAAGACAGAGTGTGGGAATGAGGAGGCAGCTGCACTCCTCTGCTGCTCTACGTGTATTCATCCCTCTCTCCTTCACTCCTTTATTCCTTCCTTATATCCTTTCCTAATGTCTTCCCGTCCTTCTCACCTCTCTCCTTCCTCTCCTCCATCCCGCATTTCTAACTTCATCCCTTCATCCCTTCATTCATCTCGACCTTCTTCCTTCTTTCTCTACTTCCCTCCTTTCCTTAGAGCCTCCTTCCATCCATCCTTCCCTCCTACTTCCATCTTTTCATCCTTCCCTCATCTCCTCATCTCACTCCCTTCCTTTCCTTCTCCCCTCTCCAACTTTTACTACTGTGATGAAGACGAGAAAGAAGAGAGAGGACCCCCCCGTCCCCTCGCTGGGCGATGGAGGGAGCAGATGAAGAACAGAGAGGCTGAGCAGCGATTGACATGCTAATGAGGCGAAGACGAGAAGGCGACGGGATGTTGTTGTTGTTGTTTTTTCTAATTTCTTGTTTGTACCGAGTCGGAGGGGCGGGGGGGGGCGAGGGGTGAGGACGGGGGAGCGAGAATTTAAGAGCATATCTCTTAAGGATGGGGGGTGTGTGTGTGAAGGAGCTCCCCTTGTTCTCAGCCACACAAAAGGGGAGGCCGAGGATGAAGGTGGGAGGAAGAGGAGGACAATGCTCAAGAACCCCCCAAGGGCTGATGGGAAAAAACGAACAGCCTACCGATTGCTGACAGGCCGATGTCACACACACACACACGCAGATTACCTGCGGTGAGATTAACACTGAAAAAAAAAATCACAACAAACTTTAAATGAAAACCTCCTGAAGCAAAAGATCGAACTACACTACCCACAAGTCTCTGCGACTCAACACTGCTCCTCCGCTGCTGAACTGTTCCAAAATATATCAAAATGAGCAAATTCAGATTTCCAAAATCTGAATCTCTGACACAGTGATTCTCACAAATTTGAGAGAGATTTATTGAATCCTCATAAACACACAAACGTGTCACAGAATGTTCATTCAAGCTCGTGTGGGATGTGATCATCAGACGCATTTCAGAGTTAGTTGCTTTTTTAAGGTAAGTTTTGTTAAGATAAGGGGACCTTTGTTGTCTCGGTTAAAATAAAAATTTCTTAGTAGGGGTAAAAGAACAACAGTCATGGTTGGAAGAAGCCATATTGATTGTTGGTATGAAACAGGAAGTAAGCAGCAGCCAACATCACCATACTTCCTCTTCAGCTCCTGACAAACATTTGCACGATGCAGAATCTGTGCACAAACAACAGAACAAGATTTTGGATTCTGAAGCGTTACTGTTTCTGTCTGTGGCCCGAGTCATGTTGACCAATCACGTCTGACCTACAGTCTGTGTGAAGAGGCTGAACACACTGGCCACACACACAAACGTCTCCATCTACAGCCAGCGTTTGGTTTGTCCGCTCTGGGCTACTGTAGGAGCATGTCAGTGCAACATGGCGGTGTCTTGCATCACAACGAGCCTTTTCTCGGTCCGTCACAGAAAGTCACCTGAACATCATCCACAGAATAAACAGTGGACGCCACAGCTACAGTCTGGAGTGAGAATAGAAACATGCTCAGCGGCTCCTCTCCTCCCCTCTATCTGTCCTCCTGTCTGTCTGTCCTGCAGCGCTCACGTAAATTCTTCATTGTTTATTAGCTGTCACTTCCTAAATAGTACTTGCTGCGTCTTGCATACAGGGCCGAACCCCCCGGGAGGAAGAGAGGGAGGGAGGTGTGAAGTTACAGGACAGACGAGCTGCAGATTCACCTACGTGACAACATTCAAAATCCTGTTTTATTCCACATGAATCCACCTTATGGAGCACAATCTGTGCTATGAACCTGAAAGTATTACTGCAACATAATCCTGCATGCGTCAGTGGATTTTAAAAATCCCTTAAACTTGTTTTATTAAGATTACTGTGAAATAAACTGAATTTGTCAAAATAAACGTCACTTACCTTTAAATAAATGTTAGTTTAACCCCTGAGTGGATTTAATGCACCAACATATTTAAGGGTCTCCTGCAGGTTAAATCTGAAGCATTAAACTGAGAGATTTAAGAGACACTTGGTTCATATTTGCAGAGATTTAGGGACGAGTCATTTAAAGCTTTTAAAATCCCCCCGTTAACACACAGTTTATTGGTGAGTTCTGCATTAAACAGTGTAAATCAGACGAGTGGATGATACCCACAGATATCAGTCTGCTATATCGCTTTAGATCTTAGCTAAAGCTAATTAAATGCTCCATAAACCAAACATAAACTCTTTCAGCTTCTCCTCCGCAGTGTTTACAGCTCAGAGGCGCTCTGATGTTTCTATAAGCTTCAGTCTGAAGGCTGGTGTAGCTCGCAGCCTCTCAGGCGGTGCTGGCTTTGGTTTGAGGACGGATTTTGTTCCTGTTGTGAGCAATCGTTACAGTTCTGGTGCCGGTCTGACCGACTGTCCTGCTCACTGGGACTCATTCACCAAACTTTCTTAAGAAGACATTTTCTCTCAAAACTACAGTTTTCACAAAGATCCTGAAGTTCACTGATGTTTTCTTTGAAGAGTTTCGAGGAAGTTTCTAATAACTTACAGAAACACTGCACGAAGCCACCTTCACCTTCTCTTCCTCTCTCTGAGCACGCACAGTTTGCACAGTTTGGAGAGCGCCGTGGGGCTCGTCTCTGTCCTCGGTCCTGACAACTGTGCTACCATTACGCAACGTGGTTTGCAGGTTGATGAACGCATCTTTAGCATCCTCCTGAAATCACTTTGTGTCATTTAATACCACCGCTTTGTCAGGGACTTAGTGTCAGACACAGATGCAAAAATCCCCCTATTGCAGCGGTATGATTTGACGCCGGGCAGCGTCAGTTTGTAACGCAGCTGGTAACAACATAATATAAGGAGCTGGAGCAGCTACGGGTGGATGGAAGGGGCGGTGGATGGCTCCAACAAACCCTGGACTTCCACCTGGGAGCCCTGTGTTCACTTCCTGTATGAAGCTAGAGCCAAACCATGATGTTTTTTCTAATCCTAACCATGTGCTTTTGTTACACAGAAAAATAAACATAAATACGAGTTGTTTTACCGATGCTGTGTGTTTATTTTTTTAAAAGACTGCGTGCATGTAACGAGCAGAAACTGTGCATTCACTGTGACAACTGACGTATTTTGGAAGACACAATGCATTTGACGGATGTCATTTGACGCGCTGTCTCGTAACGTCAACTGCAGATGCAGGAGGAACCCTAGTGTGTTATAGATGTGAAGTGCACTGACAAA
The DNA here is from genome assembly GCA_026686955.1 of Epinephelus cyanopodus. Taxonomy (NCBI): domain Eukaryota; kingdom Metazoa; phylum Chordata; class Actinopteri; order Perciformes; family Serranidae; genus Epinephelus; species Epinephelus cyanopodus. The sequence goes on from CM048920.1 coordinate 1,809,871, forward strand.
GCGGAGACGTCTCTGCAGAGTGTTTGGGTGCTCCACCCTGTTCAGACTTTAATTTTGGCATTCATTCATTATTTAGTTGATTTTTTTAATTAACTTAATGCTAATTTTTTAATTCTCTTAATTTCTTCTTCTTGAGTGTCAGTGTGTGCACACGGCTCTGCGGTCTCACGTCCTTTTATGGGCATTTATGGGGTGTTTATGCTAATTAGGATCAACTGACACGCTTTCAACTTTCGAGGACGATAGGATTCATCATTATCAGAGCACAGGTGCATCATGAGCCTGACGTCGACCTTTCTTGACAAAAAAAAAGACGAATAAACCTAAGAAGATATTGGTGAGTGAGGCCCAGTTTCCTGCTGCGATGCCGTCCAGCTGTTCAGAGATCAGCTGTGACAGCGGACAAACACTGTAACGTGTTTGCTTATTTCTTTGTTCACAGTTATCAATCAAAATAAGGAAAAGTTTAGACTTTATTTCATTAGTTAAACACTGAGTACTTCAGTTTTCATTAACACTGAGGCAAAAACAGCTTTAAGGCTCATTTATTCTGCCTTTAAGCACGAAAATAGATCCGTCTGTTTTAAACGTTGTAAACGTCACTGCCCGCACACTTCCATACGTCCTTTGTGATGTCACAGATACAGCCCATAGATGGCACTAGAGGCCAGAGTCAAACGTTTTGCACAACAACAAACGAAGCGACGGGGGAGGAGGTTGTGATGTTGCAGCTTTAAAGAGAGGCAGTGTCTTAGACAGCGGTGGTGCTTATAAACATCCTGACGTTTACACAGAATTCTTTTCACTATATTATCAATTGTTCTGTTCCGCTATTTTTAAAATGTCTCCTACGGCTGCATCTCACTTGAACCATGCTACAAGGCCTCCTTGATGTCAGAGGTGACCGCTCTGTTTCATCTGCAAGCTTTCAGAAAACGTGCACAAATACAGAGGGAATGAAAGTCTGTCTATGTCTCTGAATCTGACGGTGAGCATTAATGAGCCCTCAGATGTTTGTTCAAACTTTAAAAAAAAAAAAAAAATCAACTTGTTTCTGAAGGTTTCCTGAAAAGCGCTTTCTTGCGCTCACGTGATTTATTCTTCTTCTCCATCAGAAGCAGCAGACAAAGTATCAGGAAGTTGTTACAGTGCTGTAAAACCTCTTAAGGACGAGGCGCAGGTTTCTTTCAATGGCCACCTTTCCCTCGACTTCAGCGAACTCTCACCACAGATCAGAAAACATCCACATCAGTCGTCTCAGGAGGCAAAGAACATGACCTATGCTGTCATGTAGGTACGAGGATGAAACTGTCCCATTGACACTGACGTAAAGTAATGTTCAGGAGAAACCCAACAAATATCCACACGACGAGACAGGAAGCGGACAAGTTGCGTCCTGCAGCAGAGAGACAGCGAGCCGACAGAAAGAGCATGTCAGTACATTTTAGAGGACACAGCCTTGCCGAGTGTCCGTTTTAGAATTAAAGCGTTTTGACGGTATTAGCTTATAACCCCCTCCATCCCTCTCTCCCTCCCTCCTCTTCCTCTCTCTCTCTGCACCCTTGAAAGCCTGCGGTGACCCAGGGATGTGTAAAACGGGGCGGCCAAATGAATTGCTCGGGCACTCGAGCTCTCCGAGCCATTACGGCGAGGAGCTGCCCTACCTGTGTTGAGTCAGCAGTCCCGCTCACTCTATCCGTCTAATGGACAGCGCAGGAATTTAATTAGCAGGAAGCCGCAGAGCGGGTTATGGAGGGGGGGGGGGAATATGTGCGGAGAGAGAGAGTGTCCTGTGTGTGTGTGTGTGTGTGTGTGTGTGTGGCCATTGAGCGGTCGACCCCTGCTGTCATCCTTTGGAAACCCCGTCCGTCAGCGGGACGATCTACGCTCTTATCATCAGAGTGCTGTTTGTTTGTCCTACAGGGACAGAGGGGGACAGAGGGGGACAGAGGAGGGAGGGGGAGGGGGGAGGAGTGCCTTGCTCCAGGGCAGGGTGGTGTGGTGCAGTGAGAGGTCAGCAGGTGTCTATCCATGTGGACTTGGTTCAAGTCCCTGTACCGACTAAATATGGAGTGTGGACTGGGAGCTAGTGAGGCGCCACATCCACCTCTGGGCAGCACCGAACCTTCAAACGGCACCTAACTGTGTTGGACCATGTGTGACCCTGTGCTACACCTTAACCCTGTGTGTGTGTGTGTGTGTGTGTGTGTGTGTGTGTGTGTGTGTGTGTGTGTAGACGCATATGTCGAAGTTACACTTCAACTGCCAGTGACCTCATTTAGTGGCACCTGTTTTGATGATTGATTTAAGTCTCTTTTGAAAGCACAAACACCAACAGTTCTCTGACATGTGAAAACGTTTTTCTTCTGTCTTGATATTATTGTGAACTAAATATCTCAGACTGACGTTCATGATTAATTGTTTAATCAAAGAAATAAGTGACAGATGAGTTGTTAATATTTAAATGTTGATATGATGAGTCATCGACTGGCTCCAGTTTAACATCATGTACCAAAGTGCTGAATACCATTAATCCCTGTTTATAAAACTCGTAACATGATGCTTTATTCTTCTGTTATGGTTTTATTTTATTTAATATTCTGTTGTGCAGTTGGAGCAATAGTTGTAATAGTTTAAATAGAGAGAGAAACATGAAAGCCAAAGTGTCGTCTTGTGTCGTGCTTCTACTTTTATCAAAACTCATTCAATGTCATGAGACACCAGATTTGAACCTGCACAGACACAAGAACGTTTCGTGTAAACTTCCTGCATGATACAAACACAGAACACTGCACGTTTATGGTCAATGCATCGCGTCACTTCCTGTTGTTTCACCTCCTTTATTCCTCTAATCATTTTCACCTTCATCTCTTCTGTGACAGGTGTAAGAATATCAATAAAGTCTGGTTTAACTGGACGTCACCATGAGAACTGAACAGAATCTGCAGCTTGACCTGACCGTTCACCAACCACTTCCTGTTTCCCAGCTGAGTTTGAGGCTCGCAGAGAAGAAGAAAAAAGAACTTGTGATTCTGCACCTCCTCCTCCTCCTCCTCCTCCTCCTCCTCCTCCTCTCCTCCTCCTCCTTCGTCACCATTCACAGCCGTGTTTCCTCACACAGAGACTGTACTGTAATGAGATTGTGCTGCACTCAAGAGAAGAAGAGCGAGGAAAGAAAAAACAATGAAGAAGGTGGCGGTTTTAAAGTGTGGGAGACCCCAGGGGTGGGGTGAGGAAGGTGAGGAGGGTGTGGAGGGTGAGGAGGGTGAGGAGGGTGAGGAAGGTGAGGAGGGTGAGGGAGGGGTAGGTTTTACCAATTAGCTCGGTCACCGGGGCCCACGTTCCCAGACACTTTCGCGGCTTAATCAAGTGGAGCTTTTGTCTCGTCTCTGAAAACAGTTTTCTGCTTTAAGTGTGTGAATAAAACGAAGCCCCCGCCGGGGGCCGCCTGTGGAGGAGTCGGACGCACCGATCACACACCGCTAACGAGCTGACGACCTGGGCGAGCACACACACACACAGACACACACACACACACGCAGAGGCGGCAGCATCAACATCACAGCGGCTGTGTTGTATCAACACGTCAGAAAACAACAGGAGTGATCAGAGAACAGAAAAATATTCAGAGCAGCTCAACTCAAGAAATCTTTAAAGGGTCATTCCACCACATTCACAGGTCAAACTTCAGTAACTGGTCATGGGGACTCAAACAAACACACAGTGTGTTACAGGCTGAAGGTGTGGAGTTTGGAGCAGACAGGAAGGTTCTAATGAAAGACTCCATGCAGTTGCATTGTGGGAATTGTAGGATCCCCGTCACAGTATCAACCAGTGAACCTTTTAGCAGTGCTTGTCTTCTTCTGTGTCTTTGGATCATGTCTGAAAGTTTTTGTCGTTGAGATGAAACATGATTTTAATAAACAGAAGTTTTTACTATAAAACAGCAGCACACTGAACTTCTCACGTTGTGTTCAGGTAACCTGTGGACGGTGAAGGAAAAAGTGAAACGTGTGGAAACAAATAATTAAAGTAGCAATGTAGGCGACCAAAGATTTCACGTTTCTTTCACGTTGGTCTCCTTTTGACTGGGACAGCCCAACTTTGTACAGTGTAAACCCCACTTCATAGATATACTGTAAAAAAGAAGAAAGGCTGCAACATGCGCTGGCCTCCACGCTGCCTTCTAGGGATCTCCCGATCTATCGGCTGCCGATATTAGCAAAAAAGGTGCATCAGATCGGACTGCATGGAAAAATGCCGATCCATAAACTCCAATCCAGTTTTTGTACAATGTTGTGTGCCTGTGCACCAGGCTGGCACTGACACGACTAAAATAACTGAAAAAGAAAGGCTGCATTGTTTGTTAAATGTCAACAATGTCTTGTGGTGTTAATCTATTTTTTATTTATTAAGGGGCCAAAGCAAACCAGCTATATTTTTATTTAATGTTAATGTTCGAGTTTAAAGTTTGTTTATTTAACCCCGTTAACAATAAACAGGTCAGTTTCTCATACCAACTGTTGTGGATCATTCTAACTAACCCAATTAAGTAGTTGTTCTTGTTACAGTAATATTGCTTGATCAAACCTTTTCTAACGTGACTGACAACAAAATAAGTGAATATGTATAATACGCGCTTGGATCGGCTGTAATATCGGTATCGGATTGGAAGTGAAAAAGCTGGATCGGGACTTGCCTACTGCCTTCTGCTGTTTACTATCCTGTTTTATGGAGTGTTCATAACTTCGACCATGACACAACAAACAAAAGAAACATATTCGTCTGCAGCTCTCGTCTACTGCAATGGGAAAACAGTCTATTGCTTATTTACAGCTGGGTTTCCTCCGTTTAAAAAAAAACTGCATTTATGAGCTTATTTTGGTGGGAAAAGGTGAAGTTAGGAGCTCATTCTGGCTGAGAAATCTAATAAAAGTTAAAGTATTTCTTTACTTAGTGTCCATTAAGATCCTAAAATTATTTCAGGAACTCTGCAAAGTGTGTTTGCAGAAACACTGAGAACTTTTGTCAGATTTTTGTCTCTATAAATGTGAAACTCGTGGCGCTAAATAACAAAATAAACCGACGCTGGTTTTGAGTATCGGAGGAATTCTGTCCTCGGTGTAAAGCAGCTTAAAGAGTCCACACAGCTCAGTAAGATAAAGTTAATACATCTGATCAACTGTAACACACAAAACACACACACACACACACACACACACACACACACTCTCCTCATGTGTCCTGGATCAACACTGACTTATAATTTTTATAAGTTTTCCTTCCCGACCGCAGCAGCAGCGTCTACGCCGGCTCCGTGGAGACACACAGCGAGGGCTGCCAGCGCCTTGTGGCTTGGCACGACGAGCTGCCACAGCCTCATTATCCCCGCTCTCGCTTTTATTCACCACCGACACCCCCACCCCAACGCCACCACCAACACCAACACCCCCAAACCCACCCCGACACGTCGGCTCGCAGACGGAGCGACCGAGGGCAGCGCTGCAGAGAAACAGTTCAATAATTCAGTTATCAGCTCCCCAACCTCCACCTCCACTAATCCTTCACTTGTCAATAATTAAAAATGAACATCTGACGGTGTCGACTGCACACATACACTCACATTCACACACACACACACACACACACACACACACACACACAAACAACAAAAACAAAAGAAAAGGCGTCCTGGTTCCACAGAATGAGCTCTTTGTGTGCTTCACCTCCTGGACTGGGGCCAAAGAGTCGGACAGTTTTTCCTCAAATATGCAAAGAGCTCGACCCTCTCCGTCTCTTTTTAACATAACCCTCTTCTCCTTCCTCCATCTTAATCTCATCTTCAACCTCCCATCGTGTCACTCCACCTACAAGGACTTTCTGACTGTCTCTTTGTGGATGTTCGACTTCAGGAGGTGAAAACAAAACAGATGTTGCTGTGAGATGTTTGTAATGTTTCTCCTGTTTTGGGTGAACGAGGCGATCTGGTTGTTCCGGCCTCATGCGGAGCTGCCTCTCTCCTCTCCTGCCAAGTCTTCCCCTAAAAAACTGCTGAATATTCAGAGTATAATTAATCAAGTAATCATTCTAATCAGATTTTAACTAATGAGCCACTTTTGTTAAAGACAAAAGGACACATTTTCTCCTTATCGCAGATATATCACGTCTCCTCCATAACCCAGCCGTCACACACGTTTAATATACATTGAAGAACGTTTAAGCGTTTATTCTGAGGGACAAACTTTGGTTTCTTTTCAATCTTTTACTTTAAAAGCTGAAAAATTAAAGAAAAAAAAACTTTATTCTGGTTTAGTGTCTTTAAATCATAATAATTTGATGACCTAGAGGACGTAATAAAACATATTTTCTTCGTTTGTTAAGTGTATTTTTGATGATGAGCGGCTGCAAAACACAAGATTTTTTTTTTTTTTTTTTGCATAGAACAGTTTAAACGTATCATATCTGTCTCACTTTTCTGACGAGATTTGACTTTTCCAGTTGCAACAAAATTGAGATTTTAAATCCCGACACGTTTGATATCCAGCCAGCAGGGGGCGACGTCACATGAGAGGAAGATGTCTTTTTCTTTGTTTGGATGCTAACAGACTGAATCTGCTACGAATCCAGAGAGCATGCAAAACGATCTCTGCCTCGATCTCGTCAAACAGTAAAAAAAAAAAAAAAAATGGAGCTGAACAACAACATGATGATGTCATCGCGCCGACCTGCTGCTCCTTCTTCTTCTCCTTCTCCTTCGTCTATTTTTCAGCAGCCATACGGCACTCTGGAGTTTCTCTCCTTCCACCATCTGTGGAGACTTTCCCTGCAGACGCTCGCAGCTGTCCTGGTTCATGTCGGCGTTCGCTTCACACAGCAGCGTCCCGACGGCTTCACACACAATGGGAGGGTGTGTGTGTGTGTGTGTGTGTGTGAGGGTTTGCGGGGTTTTTGGCACACAACTCTCTCACTAAGCCTTTCAAGATGGACGGACACCCAGATAGACAGAGACACACACAGATTCAGAAAGAAAGGAATCTAAAGTGTGTCCTGTACGGAGGTCAGGAAAGGTCGGGATGTAAGAAGAAGAAGAAGAAGAAGAAAGAAGAAGAAGAAGAAGAAGAGCATCATTTTCGGCACTGATTCTTCTTCTGTGGTGAGAAAATCCTGCAGCTCTCAGTCAAAACTAAAGCCTGGTTGTGACGAGCTGCAGGTTCACAGAGATGTCAGCATGAAACACACACCAGGTTTCCAAAATGATCAATGCAAAGTTTGAGCTTTCTGGAGATACGAAGGTTTGAAATCGTTCGAACAGATTCTGACACAAGATGACACCAGTGTTTATTGAGCTATTGAGCTCTATACTCCATGTTCAGAGGGAAATATTTCACTTATCACTTCTATATATGACGACACAAGTTACCTGAATGCAACATGAGAAATTCAATATGACGCTGTTTTATCATAAAACTTTTACATCATCTACAGAGTTCAGAGCTGGCTGGTGCATCCCACAGATTCAATGTTGCATCAGTTTAGTTTTGACAGATCAAAAACAGATTCTGTGCAGCAGATGTGCAGATATCCTACATTTCCCATAATGCAGCTGGACAGTGTCTTTCACCAGAGCTCGAGCAGGACTGACCACTGATAGCAAACTGACTTACTACTGTGTAAAATGAGTGTAATGACCCTTTAAGCGTTCAACAAAGCCCAGTGACTGTGTTTGCTGGTCTTGAGCTTGTACTAACGTGTCTCAGACTCTTCTGTTGTTACATTTGTTTAAATTAAAGGATTAAATCTTCTTTTTTTTCTGCTGTCAGGCGACACAGAAATTAAAAATCACAGCTTGATTTTTCTCTGTTTTGTTTTCGGGTCTCAGAAGCGTCACCACGAACAAAACACTGAACAGGAGCCAGACTCCATTTTGTTGGCACGGCTGGCACAGAGACGGGCAGAGTCTGGCCTGCCGTGGGGGCTCCGGCGAGGGGTCTGTGTTGCTAGGGACCCCCCACCCCACCCACCACCAACACCATCATCATCATAATCATCATCATCATCAGGGGGAGGGGGATGTCCTTAGCAACAGAGACAGTGACTCTCAGCAGTCGGCACAAATCACCGGCAGCAACACAGCTACATTCCTGTTGGACGACCTCCGCAAAGAGACAGTCAGTGTGACCTTTAGTCTCTGTGTGTGTGTGTGTGTGTGTGTGTGTGTGTGTGTGTGTGTGAGAGAGACAGATCAGTGTGCGGGGCAGAGGAGAGGAATCTTTCTGGGAGAAGAGAGGAAGACGTAGAGGAAGAAAAGAGGATGCAGGAGGACAAAAAGTTACGAGACGGGATCAAACTGAGCTGATGACAGAAATAACTTCACGTACACGTGTTACAATCGGAGTCACGGGGAGAGAAGATATTTTCCAACAAGTCCGGGGCCCCTTTCTGGCCCTAAAAGAAGGAATGGAGGGAATGTCTCACCAATTTCGCACTGGCACCCAGTATAATGGGCCAGCAGATTCAGATGTAACTGCTACTGTTAAGGCACTTTTCCTCTAATTTAAGGGCTTCAGACCTGGAGGGCTGAAATCCTGTTGTTTTTGTGTGAATTTAATTTATTTATTTTTCCCCCCAGACATGATCTTGCAAGTTCCCATGAGCTGTAGTGCCAATTGTGACAGCTATTTTAGATTTATTCTGAGTCTTGAGATTAGTTTTAGTCACATTTAGTCATTTTCATTCTTAGTAGTTTTAGTCGGTTTCTATCTGTGTTTTCTCTTTAAACTAATCCAGTGAGGTTAATTGATAAATCAGAGTCAAGGTGTCAGGTTGTATAAAATAATGTGTGTGTCATGTCTCCAGCAGTGTGTGACAGGTTTAAGGGCTGATTTACGAGCAAACACTTACTGATCGTCATCTGAAAAGCTCAACATCTCTCTATTTATGCTCTCAACAAATAACTAATGTGAGCCAACTAGGATTTGTCCCCAGGTTCATTGTAAACTCTGACTTATCCATGTGACTGTTAAGAAGCAGAAACATAACTTGTTTCTTCATGTGCAACATGTTAGTCTGGAGGTTTAAACTGGTGTCCTCTCACAGAGTTGCTGATTCAAACTAAACTTTCATCTCTGTCAGAGAAAACTGATCTGAGTTCAGCCTGTTTACTTACAGCACAGCTACACTCACAGATAACTGAGCCTCCTACCTGCCTGTCAAACACCATCAACCCACAAACCGTCTCCAGTGCGAAACATCCTGGTGCAGACTATTTACTGGAGTTTACCAGCCTGTCGCTCATGTTGCATTTAAAATTAAATACAAGCACGGCCGCTCTCGTCTTTCAATGTCTGATGGTCCACCATGAACACTGCCGTCATGTTTCGTCAACAAAAATGAAACTTAGCTTTCGTCTTAGTTGTTATTATCAACATCTATTTTTACCTCGTTTCTACCTCGTTTTTACCTTGTTTCATTTTCGTCATGGAGAGATTTTTGGCATAGTTTTTGGTAGAGAGGTTTTAACCAATTTTAAATTTAATTTTTACCAATGAAGGAAAATGAAGGAAGGAAATGTCAACAAAAGTCCCGGCAGCATTTCCTGAAAATTTCACTTAAATCGACCTCTATGGGAGCGCCACGAATGCAAAATATGGGCGCGTCATTACAGAACGTTCAGGATATGTTAAATAATTATGTAGGACCACGTGTGTAAAATCAATTTTGAAACTGCTCAATAGGGGGCACCACCAGTTCCTGACTCATCCTTGGGTCCGTGTGGATGTTCGTGCCAAATTGGGGAAACCCTCAAGGCAATCAAGATCATGACGATGGGGCAACAGACGGGCGGATGGACGGACAGACTACCCCAAAACATAAAGCTCCCGGACACGGCTATAGCCAGTGCAGATGCATTAAAAGTAGAGAGAGTAAAAAAGGTGCAATGAAAATCAAAGAAAAGTGCGAGACGAAAAGTAGAAAATGAGAAATGATGAAGATAAAAGAATAAAGGAAATAAAAAGATGGAGGACGGAAGACGAGAAATGTGGTAAGAGCAAAAAAGAGGAGGAAAGAAAAGGGAAAGAGGTAAAGTTCACTGATTGTCCTCTTCCTCCTTTTTCTTCTTAAACTTGACTCCTTTTATTCTTAATAAACGCAGGATTAACAAATGAATGTCTCTTTAAAGTCTTCACGAGTCCAACAGTAAAAAATAATCTGTATTTATTTACTCTGTCAGCAGCACTTTGAGAAAGTGTCTTTTGAGGCAGACTCAGAGGGAAAAGCAGACTGACTGAAACGTACGTCTGCTCTGATGTGTTCAGGTCCACCATGTCCTGGACCAGGTCTGACTGTCCTCCAGACTCTGATTTTGAAAGTTAATGTCAGCAGGATGAGCTCTGGTGGGTTTTCCTTGAATGTAATGTTGTGGACCCATGAAGACCTGCAGTCTGCAGCACAACGCTGAGCAGAATTAAATTCATTCCTCCAGAACCAAACAAAATGTTTATTTTTATGAATGTCCAAGTTCAAGTCCAGACGCCATAAATCAACACAGAGGCAGAGTGTGTGTGTGTGTGTGTTTGTTTGTGTTGTGTTCAGGATCAGTCGGCTCCGGCAGCCTCTCGTGTCGCTGTGAGAGCAGAAATATGTTCCAGAACTGGAATATTTGCAGGGAAATCCGCGGAGAGCTCAGCGTTGACAATACACTTTAAACCGGATTACCTGACTTTACCGCGCCGCACGCCGAGGGATCAGCTGATATCTGCCTCGCTGAGGGGAGCAGGGGACACCGACAACACCAACCTGAACGCTGTGAGCTGGAAAACACTCGTGACTTGTTCATTCCAACCAAAACTGCTGTTTGTGTCAGACGTCCTTTATGATCATCAGATCATGTGTTTGTCTGTCACTACATTCAGTGACTGTGGTGCTTCAACCCTTTGAACCTGCAGCTAGTTTTGCTCAGCTTCATGACACAGTCTCCACATGTCTCAGCTGTATGTTATTAAGTATGATTATGAATGTTTCCAGGATAAAACACTACGTCACAGCTACTGCACGAGATGTGGATGCTTTTAAAGAAAGAGAAGATTTGTGATATTTGAAGTCGAGTTCTTTTGCTGCACGTCCACAACCCAGTGTTTCAGGGGTACGAGAACCATGTTGGTGGGTGTTTCTGAGCTGCACTTCTGTCTGGAAATGTACTGATCATGTACGAAAAAAAGACAATATGAACAGTTTCATGTTCTGTGTGTCTAAACTACAGTTCCCATGAAGCTTTGGGTGACAACAGAAGGTGCAGAGGCTAAAGTGTAAATGGATGAAACAGTGAAGTTGCTTATATTTTCACGTGTGAGCCACTGAAGGCGTCGACATTGTTTTGTTGGTTTTGCTCACATAAGATATATTTTTTACAGTCAGTACAGAGATTATTAATTATTGTTCAGCACTGATTATTGACCAGAGCCGTTGATATGACTTAATTTAAGAGGACACAGTGAAACAGATAGAAGAGCACTGAGCTTTGTAATCAAACCATCAGATGCTCAGTGTTTCTGTCGTCACTCATTAGTTTGGTTTGTTTCAGTTGCTGCAGAAGAAAAAAGGTTTGTTCTCCTCCCGTCTGTGGTCGACGTGCTGATGCTCAGAGCGTCCACCGTGTGTTCATTTTTATGAATGAGCCCAAAGCTCATTGACCGTGAATGGTACAATGTGTGTGTTTGTGTGTGTGTGTGTGTGTGTGTGTGTGTGTGTGTGTGTGGTGGGTTGGGGGTGTTCCCGTGGTCACAGTGTGTACTTCAGGAACCACAACAGAAGTCTGTGGTTTTTATACACGGCGCTTTGCCTTAAACAGCTCCACATGAGGACGGATGAACAGCAGTGAGGAGAATAAGAAGAGGAAGAAGAGGAGGAGGAAGCAAAAGAAGAAGAAGAAACATAAGAAGAGGAGGATGAAACAGAAGAAAAGGACGAAGAAGCAGATGAAGAAGATGATGAAGCACAAGAAGAAGAAGAAGAAGGTGACACAAAGCATCTGTCGGAGGAGATGAGCCAAACACACACACACACACACACTTTGAGTCTCTCTCTGTCCTTCAGTGTCACTTTAAAGGGACGGTTTGTATTTTGTGGTCTGAGTTATTGTTTTGTCTGAATATCAGCTGCGTCTGGAGACACACACACACACACACACACACTGAACCAAACTGAAATAAACACACTTACAGCCTCAACACGACGACCACTCAAACTGTTCAGCTCTTATTTCTGCGACTTCAACCTCAGAATCAAACGTCTTCCTTTAAAACACGAACACATAAATGTGTTTCAGTTCGTTTCAGCTTTTCATGAAGCAACACAATATTTACTCAAACAAACAAATCAAAGAGCCACAGATGATTTTTACATGACGTTACTTCAACATGAGGACAGGTGGAGTTTAAACCAGTGATTCTAAACCCTTTTCAGATCGTGAGCGACTGTTTCTCTCGTTCCATAAATAAATAAAGTTATTACTGTCAGTGGTTGTATATGTCCCGCTGTGACTCATCCAGCCAAAGAGTTCTGGTTTTTTCCCTCGCTGTTTTTGAAGTTTCCTGAGGTCTGAAGAGGTGAAACTATCCAGTAATTCAAGAGGTTGAGAAAACAAACATTACAGGAGAGTCTAAACTTGTGTGGCAGAATCGTATGAAAGTGTTTTCCTGTTTGGTCCTGATCCACTCTGCTGTCGACTTCACTGCACTGATAGTTTGACACATGCTCATGTACAAATTCACACAAGCACCTGACTCACAAAACATTTTATACACTTTTTAATATTGATCCAGGTCGTTCTCTCCCTCCTTCTGCTGTCTGACTTTATTCTTTAACTTTTAGGTTTCATCTTTTAAACGTGGCGATCAGAGCGGACAGCGAGAATATCACCACTCAGCAAATACAAACAGTTGTAGATGGTGTGACACGTAGAGACAACTGCCGCGCTGCAGACCACTGCTCAACACCGACAAACAAATAAATTGGTTGTTTTCAAGCAACCCACTGCTGCTTTTCTTGCCAGGATAGTGCCACAAAAAGCACTTGTTTTTTATCAAGACGTCCCTGCTTTCAGGGCGTCGGTAGTTTAGCGGATAGTGCCGATGCCAGAGGAGCCTCGCTGAGGGGAGGAGCCGCCCCGCTCCAGCGGCCACGGGTTCTGCTCAAATAAAGGCAAAAAGGCCAAAAACATAATCTTTTAAAAAAGAAAAAAGAGGACATCACGGCGGGACAGTGCCAAAAAAGATGCTTGTTTTTTACCAAGACATCGCTGCAATTCCTGCTGGCATACGGCACGAACGCTTGACTTTTACTGAAACATTTTTGCATTTCCTGCAGGATATGCCACGAAAAGCGCTTCATCTTTACTGAGACATTGCTGCCTTTCCTGCCAGGATACTGCCATGAAAAAAATGGGCATTTCCAGCCACAACATGATCTTATTTATATTTATACTCATTTCCCCATAATATTTTATAGATGACGAGAATTTCAAAGAAAGTCCTGAGACTTCAGGCGACTGGAGGTGCAGAGGTGAAATCAGAAGCTTCTGTTGCATGTGCAGAGTGAGTGTGTTTAGATAAGTGTGTATAAGTTTGTTGTTGTTGTGAGGAAGTCAAATCAAGATGGAGTCTGGTGTGTAGCTGTGGGTGCAGGCTGAGAGGACGGAGCTACTGTAACTAGTTCAGAGACGAAGCTCCAAATCTCTTTAAGAGCTCAGGAGGACGGAGGGAAGTGGGTCAGATGTCTTTACACACACACACACACACACACACACACACACACACACACACACACACACACACACTTGCTGTTTGCTTGGGATCAAGCCCGCAGGTCATATAAGGTGAAGTGGAAACCTTCACATTCTGTAGGTTGGACCGTCGTTATCTGACCGACACACTGATATCCTCCAATTGTGCTGCTGGTGACGCTTTCTTGAGAAACACGTGAGGTGAGATGAAGTCACAGAAACCACAATTTAATGTGACCTGACCGAGACACGCTGAAGTCTGAACTTATTTAAACCAAATATATGAGACGGAAAATACACGAGAAGCAACAGTTTTGGAAAGAAACTGAGTGTATTTACTAAAATATGTGCTGAAGTTTAAAGTGTTTGTACTTCTCTTGAGTTTTTCCATGTTTTGCTGCTTTATATTTCTACTTTAAACACTTTACTGTCACACATTTAAAGTGAAGAGAAATTTGGCTGTAATTACGAGTAACTCTCGCCCGGCGGCGTCACGGGAAACCTGACAAGACAACAACAAAATATATCCAGCATCCACGACTTTCACCCAGGAGGCCGGTGTTCACTTCCTGTAACACTGTAAAGCCAAACCCTGTTCTTTTTTTCAGAAACCCAACCACCACCCAAAAAACATCAGCAAAAACACAGACGTAGTGCTTTTATTTTGAAAGAGACTGTATGCAAACTGTACATTTATTTTGAAAAGAAACCATGCATGTAACAGGTTGAAGTTGACACGGCGTCCCAGAACGTCAACGACCAACACACCCAGGGTACCTTGGACGCCATGTGTGGACGTGGAGAGTCCATGACCAAACGTGGACATTCATATATAATATTAGGAAAATAACCTATTGAAGTATTCAGATGTTCATTCTGACAAAATTTGTACGTTCACATGTCACGGATACATTGAAACTTTATGTTTCAACAGCGCTGTAGTTACATGTGGTTAAGTTCAGGCACAAAAACAGCTGTTTGATACAGTCAGGTAACACACTACGTCACTTTAGAAACGTTGATTTGATAAACATGAGACGTGTATGTGTTTATAGGTGATTAAAGTCGTGTCTGTGTCTCTCAGCTCTGAGCCCATTGGCTCCGACTGAAGATGTAAATCTTTAAAAACACAACAGTATAGTTTCATCAGGGTCAAACAGCTGCTCACTGTACTTTAATGGTACAAATATCGAATATCAGCAGTTACAGTGGAAGTGAAGGATCCCAACACGTCTTTCACCACTACACAACAAAGCAGCTGAAGAAAGAAAGACAGGAAGTTACCACAAGTCTTTTTCTCCTCCTCTAAAAGCTCCAATCAGCTCGTTCATCGTCCAGAACCAAACACGTGAAGTCAAACGGCGTGATGCGTCTGAAGGAAGACGTCAGCGGACTGAAACCACCTCTGTGAAGTGATTCTGCTGCAGAGCCACTAACTTTAATGTAAAACTCATTCTATCAAACTTTTATGATTCCATCTCTCTAATTATGTTTAATTGACTTTACTGCCCACATAAATATTATCTCATCTGTAATAAACGTTAACATCTTTATTTCAGGCTGTGTGACGGTTTTAAATCACAGACGCAGAGGAGACAAAGTGCCGCAGTCGACCTCTTCCCACCTTTTGTTCACAAGCGGCCGCATGCTTCCAACCAACCCACCCTGACCACGCCCCCTGAGCTCTGTGTGTGTGTGTGTGTGTGTGTGTGTGCGCGTTGTTAAAGGGGGGATGTTTATCCTAGAGGTTAAACGGCCTGATGATAGGGGTCACGACCTCCAAGCTGTGACCTCCGACCTTTCAGCACGTGTTGAGCGTTCCTGTGATAGTGACACCCGCCGCTGCCGCCATGGGTGAGCTCGTAAATCAGTGAGAGGAGGAGAAGGAGGGGGGGAGGTGGCAGGGGTTGACCTTTGACCCCTAACTTGTTCCTGAGAACACACACACACACACACACACACACACACACACACAGCAACTGCTCAGATGTATGAATGGAGGGCTGCTGCCTCTGTGTGTGTGTGTGTTCATGGTTGACTGCAGTCAGTGAGAGTCTGTTAATTTGAAAAGCTCCACCTGTTAGACGCCCAGCAGCTACTTCCTGTTCAGCTGTTTGCTGAACTTTGCAGCGCTACAAGTGCACGTCGATCGAGCGGCAGACAAGTTTCATGTTTTCAGTCGTCTTGGTTACATAAAACTGTTGCATTTAAATGAAGACACTGCCATGTGTAATGACAATCTGCATTTACACTGACATATGAGCTGCACACAAGAATTACTGTCACTGTTGTGTTTGATCAATACTTTCATCATTTAAATCTATAAAAAGTCAGAAAATACATTTAAATAAATGTGATGTCTTCAAATTAAACCGTCACAGTGGAGAGGCTCCAACAACACAATGATTTTTACTCAATGAACTGAATTAAAGATCATAAAAACCTTTCACGTTTTAACCAAATGACTTTTTGTCCATAAACGACCAAACCAGTGCAACATGAATAAAAGCCTCACATGCAGCTCGTCCACACGTCCTCAGGTTCAGATTCATTATGACGAGGTTTTGGTTAAATCTTCATAGAAGTCAACACATCCTGTCTTGTGTAACATTTAACCCAGACCACCATCTTCATTTAACGTTAACACTAAGTGTCCGAACACAAGCATCAAAACATGACTCCTGCTGAAAGCTGTTTCACGCTGACGGTGAATGTTTTGCAGACACATTCAGCATCAACATTTTGTGACTCTGCAGAAAAAGGTTTTATAAAGTTTATTATTGTTTTTGTTTTATTAAAAAATGTTATCTAGCCATTAAAAGGTGCAGTCAAGGCCTCGGCACACTGAGCCTGTTTTTTCGCCTGAAATTGTTGCACATCTAAAAATAAATAAGATCTCATATTGTGTCGATCACATTTGCAGAGCCTTTAGAGACGTTTGACCAGGAATTAGCGAAGCTACTGTCAACAGGTCAGACAGTAATATTCAGGTGGATGATGATGAAGAGGAGGAGGAGGAGGATAGCTCCGCCCTTTCAGTTGTGGTGGACAGAGGCAAAGGAGGAAATGTGTCTTTTTATTTCATTACATATTGCTAATTTGCATAACATATAGAACAATAAAACTCATCAGACTCAGTGTGCAAAGTTTCTGTGCATAACGTTTTTATTTTTGAAAGATGGATTAAAGAAACACATTCGAAAAAAACGGACTCAGTGTGGAAAGGCCTTTAGTGACTCAATCCAAAACACTTTCTGTGAAATTCAGTGAATATGTCCTCTCCTTGTGTCTCCTGGCATGAAAAGTTCTATTTTTTACCAAGGCATTGCTGCGTTTCCTTCCAAGGTGTGACACAAAAAGCTTTTGTTTTTTAACAAGACAAGATTCAATTCAGCGAGCCATTGTTGGTTTTCCAGCGGCTTTTTAGCCACCAAACGTGGGTTGTTTTTAGCAATCGGTCTCTGTTTTTCCTGCGGTGACAGTGGCACTAAAAGTGGCTGTTTCTGATCAAGACATCGCTGCTTATCCTGCTTATATGCTTGTTAAGCTAAAACATGATCTTTTCCTGACCATAACCAAGTGGTATTTGTGCCCAAAAAAACACATTAAGTTTTATGTGTCTGCTACATTATAATGTGCAGATGTAGTGTATCTGTGGTTTGCAGAAACATACTACGCCAACATTTTCTCTGGTGACTGGGTTGTGAAATAATGGGAGGTAAAGTCTTCAGACAGGACTTGAGTGCCACAAACCTGCGCTACACTTCATCGTACTTCCTGAACCCTGCGGACAAAAACAGTGTCTACAGGAGCTGAAACACTGACACACAGCTGCAGGTCACCAGACTAAATGAATAAATGTGTTTGCTGCAGAAATGAAAATGAAGACAAACTAAACTCTGCTTCATACGAAGTTTAAACCAACTTCAGGTTTCGTGTCTTTGAGGTTTTAACATCCTGCTGCTGAACACTCAGAGGATTAAATAATAAATGGTTGGTGGTGCGCTGCGGTTTCTACTGGCAACACTGTTGGTCTTCAGCCGCCTCCGCCCCCCCTCCACCCTGAGTCAGTGGTATGGGGATGAATTTAATTACCGAGTCGAGCTGCCCTGACAGACCCCGCCTCCGGCCCTGGCAGCCCTGAGGTCAGTCTGCCTTCACATGGCTTTTAATCAACGCCGCCGCTCCAGAAAAGCTCCGCTGCCTTAAATAAGAGGCAGGACGAAACCTGATCCTCCTGCAGCCCAGACCGGGAGGAGGAAGAGGGGAGAGAGGGGGGAGCTCGTCTCCCTCACCTCTTTCAGAAGAGACTAAATCCTCAACGCTCTGTCGTGAAAAGGCTTCAACATCCTGCATCAAATATAAAACCTAAATTTAGGAAAAGGGAAAATTAAAACAAACATATTCTCGAGCATTTCCACCACAAATGATCCCCTCTGTGTTTCTGTAGCTGATCCAGACAGAAACCTCACTGACGCTTTCTCACTTTGGGCCAAGAATCAGAGCTTTTCCGACTGAGCGTCCACCTCAGAATAAAACCACAAACCAGCCACTGCAGCAGCGTTTCAGCCTCCAAACCTTTTTACTCTTGGACTGAAGGGAGCTCAGTGTGAACCTGCACACAGCTGATTACTGCGACCGCACAGTGAAAACACACACGAGGGCTGAGAGGCTATCTGGACGCAGAGCAGGAGAATGGGAGCAGTCTTTGGGCTCAGAGAGGCTTTAGTCTGCGAGAAGGAAATGATTGTAATTAAGGCTCAGGGACGGCGATCTTTCCAGAGCGCTCCAAGTGTTTGTGTCTGCT
Source organism: Epinephelus cyanopodus (assembly GCA_026686955.1). Taxonomy (NCBI): domain Eukaryota; kingdom Metazoa; phylum Chordata; class Actinopteri; order Perciformes; family Serranidae; genus Epinephelus; species Epinephelus cyanopodus. Next base: position 1,828,458 of record CM048920.1, read on the forward strand.
GACAGATCGCAGATGAAACTTAACCTCCACAAAAACAGGACGAGACCTGAAGGAACATCTGAAATTAAAAGCACCTTGTTTTCCAAAAACATATCTCCGTATCACATCATGTTTTATGATGTTCTTACACAAATAAGCTCCGTCTCTCTCTGAACCCTCACAAGTACATTTTTTCAAAGGACAGTGGAAAAAAAATCAGAACAAATTAAACTATTGAGTATTTTTAAGACACAAGTGTCAGTGTCTTTGAACAGGAAGGAGAACTGTGGCATTTAAAAGCAGTTCTGGAGCTTTCAATCACGTCACATGACCTTCCTCTCTTTTCTGACCACTGTTTCGAAAAAAGTCTTAAAGGTATTTAAACCAGTTCAAGCCAAAGACTCACGACGCGACAAAACTGTTTCAGAACGTCACAGAGAAAAGTGTCAGCGGTGCGAACTCGACTCAATGCGGCTGATGGTGTCACGTGACACTCAGCTGGTTTTAAAGCACGTCACCTGTTTCAAAAGCCAATCAGCTTGTAGTGAAGTCAGCTGGTCAAGTCAAAGTGACCACAGACGCATGTTGGCTCACGGGTGCCGGTGTCAGACGGTGGCTGGCTGTATGTGCTTATGCTCCGCCCACACACACATTCTCACTGACTGATGAATTGACGCTGGTTATTTATATTACTGTGGCGTATTGATTATGAATACAGTCCATCTGATGCTGGTTTCAAATCATCTCATCACAAATCTTGGGTCTGAACTGGGCTTCAAAATGAACTCAACTTCTGCACCTGCTGGAGATCATGCGACACAACTTAAAGGCCCACAGCTGCTGTCTGATGGACCTCGAGCTCCACATGTATCGGTGGACTTTTATGTCTACATATGACGTGCGAGGTGTCCTCCTGCATCTTATAATGATGTTCGTCGACACTGTGAATTTACACAGTGTCTGTGTGCTGGATGCAAACACTCCTTTACAAAATAAACTCACAACCTCTATAAAATACCTAATTTTGGCATTTATTTCCTTTTGCAACAAAAACATGTGGTTCGGTTAGAAAACAACATCACGGTGTGGCACAGGAAATTAACAGCGAGCTCCTGGGTGAAAGTCTGTGGCTTTTTGGACCCATCAACCTCCCCTCCCTCGCTCCCTCCCTCGCTCCTGCAACAGGGACGTTCAAGCTCCTTTTTTCATGTTCTTACTGGCAATGTTTCAAACTTGTGGCGATATAAACTTACGATGCCCGGCGGCGTATCATACCACAGCGAAAGGAGCCTTTTGGTGTTGATACTGATAAAAACGTGATATTCAACGCCTTGGAAATGAGAACGTGCTGGTTTCCCAGCTATCGATTCCAACATCAGGGGCGTAGCACCAAATTCTGGGCCCTATGCATGAGCTTTCTCTTTGGGGCCACTGTCCCTTTAACAGTGTCTTTTCCTTTTCTTTCTTTCTTTTTTACTTGATTTCCTGTTCCTGGGGGAAGACGTGTCAGTTGGTACTCCGGAAGCAAAAGCTGTCACTCACTCGGCTCTCAGTGCGCACAGAGACAGATCCTAGTGCAGCAGCAGACTAAAGCGTTTTGCACCTTTAAGGGTCCTCAGGACGCGCCCACTGTTTCTTTTATACAAAGTCTAGTTTTTCGACCATTTTCCTCAGCCAATTTTAATTTAGTTACATTACTGATTATTGAATAAAATAACAATAAAAAAATAAAATAATTACAAACAAAACCAAACTTTGCATTCCAGGTTTTTCTCACTTTTTACCTGACTATGAAGCTGCTGTTCAACGTCATTATTGAACTATGAAATTTAAGAGAAATGAAATTGTATTCCAAAATACTGTTGGATTTTTATTAGAAACAGGTTGAAATATTCTCAGATTTTTCTTAGAGAATTAAAGGTTCAGGACTGGAATGATAACATGGACATGTCAGTATTATCCTGGTGAAGGAATCTGAAAGTGGAGCTTGTGGAAAATGTCACCTGGCTATCTGGAAGCTGTCCTCCTTTTTCAAGAAAACTCTGAAGCTCCAACAAACTTAGTGCGAGCTCTGTGCCAAGCACTTCAGCCGTCTGCCAAACACCTCCTCTACATGCTCGCTGCTGCACGCACAAATATTCCAACCAGCCAAATTATTTTCCCGTGGAATCAGTTGGAAATCGTGGAAACGTGCTGAGCAATCGCTCCGGAGATAATTGTGTTTTTTTTTTTTAAACCTGAAAGGTGTGCCAGCTTCACCCAGAACTCCCCGACCTGCTCCGCTCTCAGAGAGGCCGCCGGGGTGACGAGGTTCTGGCACAGACCGTCCTTTCTCCTCAGACTTCTGCTTTACTGACCGCTGATGAAATTATGCCTGTCTGCAGCTGATAACATGTTTGTCTCAGAGACAGAGAGCAGTTTGCTGTGAGAGGAAGGTGCGTTTTCATCCTCAAACTAACAGATAAACAAGTTTCATCGACACGAAGACGAGGACTTGGACCCTATAAAAGATACTTTCTGAAAAAAATCTGCAGAATTCAGCTTATTTACAGCAAAACTCAACGTGAACAAATATTTGAGAGACATGAGAGTTTGTAATTTGACGCAGAAAAGGAAAATTGTGGCAGATGGAGTTTATTCATTTGTCTTGGACTTCAGATTTCTATTTGTTTCTCAGACTTGTTGTCTGCCGTGGCTCAAAAGTCGAGTCACTCAATTTCTGCAACTAAAGGTCCAAATGCAGTTTCCAACGGTTGATTCCAATGTCAACAAAGAACGTAGAAGCTCAAGGAAAATATCTGATGATGTCTTTAAATGTGAGCTTCTCTACGGTCCTGTAACATTCACCTAAAACACCTTTCCAAGCCATGTCCAAAGTAAACTGCAGACACAATGGGACCATATCATAAAGCAGAAAATAAATATTTTCCATGCGTTTCTTTAAGGTTTTGTTCAGGTGCTTTTCAAAACAACAGTGTTATCATTTCTGTACATTTGTACCAGCCTGTTTAGCCTGTAAGAAGTTTAATTCCACTGTGGCTCTTCAGAGTGTCACTGACTACAAGACCCATAAGCCTTTGCGGCCTCTATGGGCCACTTAAATGGCTTCTAATGCAGAAAATGTGAGTGAAGCGCGTCCCTTCAGCTCAGGCTCTGGTTGGCTTTGGAGGCCATAGCAACAGCACTGGAAGGCTCCGACTGGCTCAAGTGAGGTGTCAATCAAAAGGTCAGGGGTTTGCCGCCAGTCGGTTTGTGAACATGCAGAACTACAGAAATTATGGATCATATCTGGAAAAATATAAATTTCAATCAATGCAATGTGTTTAAATGTTTCGCTGGATTTAGATCATCTGGAAGTGTGTGTTTACTGAGCCTGCTGTAGTGGGTATATCTTAAAATGTTCAGCAGTAATGACACCACAATGAGCGTAGCTTTCAAACGATGAGTAAACCACTTAACCAACAACAAACACAGCAGCTGTTACCTTAGGAGACCGACATCTACTGGAAACCTGTTGCACAACATTATATATCTGCCTGTAAGGTTAGCTAACGTAACATGTAACAAATTTGTGGACCAATTTCATCCACAGTCCAACTACACATTTGAGAGAAGCTGCAACAGAACAGCCGAGACAAACCAAGAAGACACACCAACAGTTTTACAAAATCGTGAGCTAATGTTAAAGTGACACTATCGAGAGCTGTGGATGTAACACTGACAGTACTTTCAGTTTGGAGGGTTAATGTTAACACTCTGGATGTTCAGTAAAGGAATATACTTCAGTTTGGATGCAAGTTAAATGCTACAGTCAAGTGGAGTCACTGCACTCTCTTTTCTTTTCGAAAAATATTTTAAATATATCTATAGATAAGAAAAAGCATGAATCGCTGAACTACAAGCACCAGTTAATACAGCAGAGATGACCTGATACAAAGCCAGACGCCAAACCACCTGTGATAATCCGACACTCTCCAGTCACACACACAATAAACAACAACAGGACAGTGGAGCGTCAGTGGTCGTGTGTTGCTGGTGTGACGTTCAACACACACGTTTGTCATGTTTGCATTCCACGTTCATCACAGTCACACCTTCACAAAGACCAAACAAAGAGCTGCAGCTGCTCAGCAACCCTTCACACACACACACACACACACACACATAAAGAAGAAGAGATTGTGGGACTTACCTGCGTGCACAAAGTAGGCCAGGTAGAGATCCAGCTCCTTGACTGAAACTCCAATGTGATGCGGCTGCACACACAAGGTGGGGTTCGAACACTGAGGAGACTTTACCAGCCTCTCCCCGTCAGTACTTTCGAGGGGAATCCCTTTGAATAAAATCACCATGACCAGGTCCAGCCTCCACACTTTGTCCGCCTGGCGCAGGCAGTCGATCCTCCTCATCTTGCCCTTCTGGTCGGGGTTGGACAGCACGCAGCACGGCGGCTTCTTCCCCGTCACCGTCAGCACAAAGTCCTCCCTGAACTCGGGCCGGATGTCCTTGCGCAGTTTGGCCAGGAGGCGTGACGCCCACTTCTGTTTGACCTCGGGCTTCTCGCCCAGCAGCTCGTCCTTCACGGCGCGCTCCTCCTCCTTGGACATGCGCTTCTCGTGCTTCTTGAAGTACTTCCTCTTGCGGGCCTGCAGGTTGAACCATGTGTAGGCGAAGGCCCGGACGTGGGGCAGCAGGGCTTCGATGAAAGGATGGAATTCATCCTGAGGGGGAACGGAGAGGAGAGATGTGGTGAGAGGGCGAGGGAGCAACGTGTCACTGCAACAATCAATTCAACACACAACGGCTTTTTCTCTATTACTTGTAAAGTCGATTTAAGGTTGGAAAAATCATCTTATCCCACTCTAACAGTATCACATAAATATTGTGTATATCTTCATTACAGCAGAACGATAACCGCAGCCTTCTGTCAGAGAGAAATTTTTAGTAGCATCATTTCACACAAACATATCTGTTGTTTTTGGGAATGTTGAGACCTCCACTAAACTTTAAAAGAAACTTTAAAAGAACAAAGTTCGGCTGCACAGTCTGAAGTCTGAAATGAGCGAGGTTGAGAACTTTTAGTGGAGATACAGTAATTACTTCTAAAATCTGTTGTTTTCTTAAAGATGCCAGTGTGGTGAGATCAGTTCAACCAATGTTCAATATAACTCAGCTGCTTTCAGATTTCTTCCAAACATGGAGTCAATATCTGAAAACGGCAGAGAATTCCCAAAATGATCCTAATTTAGAAATTTTAGTGGTTTTAGATTCAAGAGGAAAAAGGACAGGAAGGAGAGAGGAAGAAAAAACGGACACAGAAAGATGAAAATACACAAAGAAGAAAGCGACTGACATAAAAAAGGAGGGCAGGAGAGGGTGAGGAGACAGAAAGACAAGCAGAAAGCACAGAGGGAATAAAGGACGAGAAGAAGAATGAGTCAAAGAAAGAAAGCAGGAAAGTAGCAAGTCCACAAGGAGGGATAGAAGGACAGAGGCGAAGAAGAAGAACTAAGAGAGGGAGAGAAAGAAGCACGACATAAAAGGAATGTATGAAGAACATATGGGGTTAAAAAGGTGAAGGGAAGAAGTACCAATTACAAAAACAGGAAGGTAGAACAAAGAAGGGAGTGATGAAGGAAAGATAAAAAAAGGAAGCAAAGAAAGAACACGCAAGGAAAGAAAGAAATTATAGTACCGAGAGAACAAGACGAGAAAAAAGGGACAAAGGAAAGAGGGAAGGAAACAAGGAAGTAGAGCAAAAAGCACAGAGGAAATAAAGTCAGAGAAGAACTGGGAAAGTAGCAAGAACATAAGGAAGGATGAATGAACGGAAGCAAAGGAGAAGGAGGGAAAGAAATAGAGAAGGATGGAATGGCTCAGAAAACAATTAAACAAAAAGGAGTGAAGACAGAAAGATAAAGGGACGCAAGGAAAGAAAGTAGGCAAGGAAAGAGGAAACAAATAACAAAAGAAGGGACATGAAAAGGAAGGGAGGAAACAAAAATGACGGAGGAGAAGAAGAATGACACAAAGAAGGAAACTAGAAAGCAAGTACACAAGGAAGGATAAAAGAACAGAAACAAAAACGGAGTGAAAGAAATAGAGACGTACAGAAAGGGTCAAAGGAGGAAGAGAAAACGACAGAAAACAAAGAAATAAGTGGCAAAGGAAAGATAAAAGGATACAAAGAAGGATAAAAATACCCAAGGACAGCAGGAAAGGAAAGAGGGAGCGATGGACGGGAGGAAGGAAGGAAGGAAGGAGGGAAGGAAAGGGTGAGGAAATGGAATAGAAAGCAAAAAGCACAAAGAGAATGAAGGAAGAGAAGACGAATGACACAAAGAAGGAAAATAGCAAGTACACAAGGAAGGATAAAAGAACAGCAGCGAGGAAGAAGGAAACAAAGAAGGAGAGAAAGAATTAAATCACAGAGGTCGATCACAGGGCGTCTGTCAACGTCAGATTTGTCTGTCTGTCTGTCTGTCTGTCTCTGTCTGTCTGTCTCTCGGGGCCACACAGACTCTTCAGTGTCAGTTCAGCCTGTGTCGCCTCTTTCTTGGCTCTCAGGCAGGAATGTGGGTCTGTTGGGGGGGGGGGGGGGGGGGGGGTCTGCCAGCCCCGAAAAAACACCAACCGACCAAAATCACACCAACCAAACAACCACCCGACAACCCAGCAGCAGCCGAGCAGAGTGAAGCCGCCGCAAACACAAACAGCGGCGCTGCGATGGCACCGTGTGGAGGATTAAAGGTGTATTAAAGGTGCATTATGTGGCGTTTGGCTGACGAGAGCTGCGCAGTTATTAAGGGTGGGAATGTGGTTAGACGGCATGTCGTGGATTAGACTCAATTTGGGGTTGGTTACACCTGCTCCCCCTCCTCCTCCCAAGCCCCCCAAACCACCACAAAACCAGGCTTATCCAGACCAGCCCGAGCAGGAAATGAACACATTAGAGTGAAAGAGAAAAGTGTTTCTTTACTGCGCGATGTCACAACACGCAGACGACGGGCTGAATGAAACGCAGACAGGCCGAAGAGAAACAAGCAGCAGAGGGAGGAGTTAAAGGCGGAGACGTAACGCAGAGGAAGAGCTTCCAGTTAAAATGTTATTACAGCTTGTTGAGGCGATGAAAAGCACAGAGTCTCCACAAACCCAGAGGCCGCTGAGGTGAGCAGATGTGCGCCGACACCTTCTGTAAAATTCAGCTGATGTAACGTCACATTGTTAGAGCGGCGCTCTCCATCCCAGCACAGCCGAAACCGTCAATGCAGAAACATGTTTTTACTAGAACAAGGTTCTGTCAGCGTGAGGAGATAATTAGCTTTCAATTAATTTGTTTCTGGGGGAGACGTTTCAGGAAGTTTCTTTGTTGTTGTGATCAAGTTTTTAATTTTTATTTTCATCTTTATTTTTTATGCCTCAGTTTCTGAAAACATAGATGCTTCACATACAGAAGATCTATACAATCAGCACAGTTTCAAGATTAGAGTCACCAATTCAGTATCTGACCAAATGTCTCCTCCCCTTCTGTTCCTGAGATATGACGTTAAAACATGATGATGTCACAGTCAAGCTGACCTAGACATTTCTGTCAAGTTTTGTCAGAGTTAGTGAATGAATTCTTGGTTATGGCCAAAAACATGTTTTGTGAGGTCACGGCAACTTTTGCCCTGTGACCCAACCACCAAATTGTAATCGGTTCATACTTGAGTCCAAGTGGACGTTTGTGCAAAATTTGGTAGAAAAGAATCCCTTAAGGTGTTCTTAAGATATCTTGTTTACAAGAATTAAGACGGATACAAGGTCACAGTGACCTTTGTTCACCAAAATCTAATCAGCTCATTGTTGAATGCAAGTAAAAGTTTGTGCCAACTTTGAAAAAAATCCCTAAAGGTGTTCATGAGATAGTACATTTACAAGAGTTAAGACGGATGCAAGGTCACAGTGACGTTAAACTTTGACCACCAAAATCTAATCAGTTCTTCATTGAGTCCAAGTGGACACTTGTGCCAAACTTGAAGAAATTCCCTTAAGGTTTTCTTAAGATAAGGTGTTCACAAAAATGGAACATACAGATGGACAATCAGAAAACATAATGCCTTCAGCCACAGCTATTTCTGGCGCGGTGGCATAAAACCACAAAAAAACCAACAACCACAGTATAAAACAAAAACAAGACAAAAAGCCAAACCTTAGTGGCGCCCCGACCCTGACATGCACCCAAAGATCTCCATATAGTGTTAGCACAGCGCATGGATCCAAAATTTAGTAATAAATAGAAATGGTAATGACAGTAATTCTGTGGTTTTATCCAGCGTGTGTGTGTGTGTGTGTGTGTGTGTGTGTGTGTGTGTGTGAGGTATCATTTAAAAGCAGCACAAAGCGTGCTCCCAAAAAGTTACTTGCCTTCCCAACACGTGTGCACAGAAGTAACTGTAACCAAATCTGAGAGAAAGGTGCAGTTTGGATGTTCCAGGAATTTTCTCGAAATGAGTGTCAGTGTTGTTGCTGCAGGCAGGATGTTTGTACAGAGAGTAATGCACCAAAACCTGTACACATCCCACGTAATAATGAGCCAGTAATTCGTGAATAACCCACGTAGTTTGGGAGGCTGAGATCATGTGACCAGCATGCTGATGGGAGAAAAGACGGAAAGACGGTCCCAGTTAGGAGGCAGGTCGGGGGGCTGATGGGCACAAAACACAGGACTTTCCCCAAGAGACAGATGTTCGCAACAGTGTGAGCTTTGAGTCAATTTATGGTACATCATCACCATGTTTCTGTTCCTAAGCCTAACCTCTGTACCTTTACGTTAATTATGTAACTGTAGGTCACGAGCCTAGCATCATTAATGGGGCGATAATTTATAGGATTTCATATGCATGTGCTGTTTCGTAGGATATCGTACGAACAAATATTCGAGGATACATTGTTGCAGGTCACGACACAACGACTAAAAAAGCTAGGAAAGTGTTGAATTGGGAAACAAGTCACATTAATTCTAGAGGTAAATTCAAATACCTCAATACTTGTCTTGGTTTGAGAAATATAAACTTTTGTTTCTTCAAAATCCTTTTTCTTTCTTTTTTTCAAATGCTAAAATTCATCTTAATACAAGCAGCCACACGTGACGCACACTGTTTAATTAAAACATGGTCTTAAACTACAATTTCAAGGAGAAATTACAGGATCAAAGAACAAGTCAACAATTATGAATTTGACTTTTTTTGGTACATGACAGTCAAAACACAATTGAGAAATTAGACTTGAGGGTTCAGTCACAGAATAAATAACATTATATCCGAGTTCTTGCATATTTAAGCTCCTCTATTAAAGACTGTGTGAATAATATCCGAACCTTTCCATTTATTTCTCTCCAGTAATAAACGAGCTGAAGCTGAATTCGTGTTGAGCAGATCATCAGATTACTTTCTCTCAGGTTTTTAATTTTAATCTGACTTTGTCACCACATGTTGATGATAAAACAATAAAATAAGACCGATGGAGTGAAGAGCTCTCTGAAGTCCCTGAAACTGGTTTCTATAGTGTGCTGAGATGAATGCAAATAAATGGAAAACAACGGCTGCCAGGAAAAAACAAGACTGGATGAATGCATCTGTAATACTCCTGATTACATGAGATGTGTAGTAAATGTTGATATGGCCCTATAAATACGCTTTGTTTTTGTCCTGAGGGTTTGGACGCTGGTCTGCGGCGACGCTTGCTGGAAACCTGTCATTTCAGTTTGTCCGTCTAAACACAGACAGACGGACAGAAAAACAAGTTTCATCACGAGAAACAACGACTGACAAGAAAAGAAACAAGTGGAGTGCAGAGAACACAGACGGACAGAAAACATCTTCATGGAACATTTCTTATTTGGATAAAACTCCGCAGAGGGTAACTGAGCAGGCCGGGGGTGGAGGGGGGAGACAAGGGGGGAGGAGGGCCTCCAGCCTCCCTCCTCCTCCTCGTCCTGAGCCACGTATTGAAAAAAAACACACTCGACTATTCATAGATCAAAGAGGCTCACACACATCTTGATATGTGCAAAAGCCCTCACTGCAAAAATCTCCCTCTTATCAAATGCTTTCTGTTTGAGTCCTGAAAACCTCCTAAAACAAGTCATATAAAAATGGTGAAGCTGCGCTGCAACCAAGAACATCATAACTGAGTTTAAGGAACAAAAAGAGAAGTTAGATTATTAGTGTTCTTGCAGATGCTTTCACTGTAAGTGGCTCAGTGTGTATAAAAATTTTTGTTTCCAACAGAAATCATCTTTTTGCAACAACTAGCCATGAAGGCCAAATCACAGTTTCTGCATCCGCCTGTCTGCGAGGGTCGGGTTTGGTTGCGTCATCCTCGCATGTCCCTTGACTCCTGTGCAGACGTGCACGTGCAGCCCATTTTGTGTGACTGTGCGGACTGCAGACATAGCAAGCGCGCCAACTACGCATGCCCCCTTCTCTTGCGCCACACTCTAGTCCAGACCAAAACACTGGTTTCAAGCCAGTAGCAGCTGCCTCACAACAGTGCAGTTAGTTTGAAGTTAGATATCTGACATTTACTCCAGACCCAACAGCATCATTAGTGCACCCCATGCTGGCAGCTGGAGGACCGTGAGCTCACTTCCTGGCCCTCCCCTTTTCTGCCAGAGACCTTCCGCGTGACCTCAGCTCTCCGTGGACATTCAGTGCAAAAAGTATCTCCAAGCCTTACGTCTGCTGGTATCTGCACTAGAATCAAGAACAACTCAAGTTGTTTTCATGACAAAGTTGGAATATTCTCACAGCACTCACAAATGCTTTCACCGCAGGAAGCCTGAAGTAGCTCAGTCTTTAAAAACCTCGTCCTCTTATGACGTGAAAAACCTGTTTCCAACAGAAATCACCTTGTTCTAGCTACTTTCAATAAACTGGAGTCTGCTGGTCACCAGTGTTGGGCAGTAACGTGTTACCATAATAACATTCCTTTTCCCAGTAATGAGTCATTACAAAAACAAATAACTCGTTAAATTCCTTTTGTTTTCACGCCCTACTGATTTGGAATCCAACAATTAATCACATCCCAAGATTCATTTTTGTAATCGTTGATGTATTTACGAATCAGTTATTAACGTACCCAGATGCACTTACAATAGTCTCGTCCCATTTGTCTTGAAAAACTCACTACAGATGGTCCGAAGCCTCCTCTCTTCAAATATAATCCAGTTTTTAGTCCATAATGAATTATTTGCTCTCCAGCTCTGCTTTCGTGACCACACATGCTTCTAACCAATTTGGACAACTATCTCTCTATCTAGCGATCTATCTCTGTCTCTATGTTGATCTTTCTTTCTTTCTCAAATACGTCATGAAGATTGTTTTCCAAGAGACCAACATTGTGCCCATGTTCTCCTTTTATACTGTTTGGCCAGCGAGCACGCGTGAAGCTAGGGGAATGCATTCATTAAGGGTGGAGTCCAGAGCAGTGTGGTGAGTGCTGTGGCAAATGTGCACGCCCACATTGGGTAGAAACGTGTGGTCATGAAAACATCAAGCTGGAGGACAAATAACTCGCTATGGACTAAAAACTCAACTGTATTTGGAGAGAGGAGACTTCCAACTATCAATGGTGAGTTTTTCAAGAAAAGTGGATTAGATAGAATTAGTGTCTCCAGGCACGTTGCGACTGATTTGTCAATGAATACCAATCAATCTGAGTCAGAGTCGGGTTCACACGGCTTGTTTGTAAGATGGAACCCGTACTGTAAAATCAGCAGCTGGAAATATTCACAATATTTTCAATATGTCAAAAGGAAGGTTGAAGAATTCTTGAAGAATCAAGAACGATGAGAGTTATGAGCTGATTAGCTTCAGTTACAAGTTGAAATATTCGGACAGAACAGGCAGATGTTGACGTGTTTCAACACATATTGACTTCCTTTAAGAATATTCTAGAGTCAAGTGTCAGTTTTCTTGATTTCAGAGCAGCAGTCCATCTTATTTGATATTTTTCATTATACTGATACTAAATTCTGGAAGATTCTCAAATTTTTGGTACTTGCTGTTAAAACTTTAATACGCCCTGCAAGTTAAATCTGCAGATACGTTTGGAGTTAAAGGACAAAGACTCTGTTTTTTAAGTTCTTCTTATGTCAAGAATTCTCATGTTCAACATGTTAGTCCGTCTCTCAACACTGTCTGACTTCCTGTCTGTGTCTGACCTCACAAATGTATAGTTTCATGTTTAAAGGACACCTGAAAGCAGGTGCACTGAGGTCCAGAGATGAAGGTGACCTGGGCCAGACAGAAGGCTGGGAGGATTCAACATTTTTATTTAAATTGTTCCTATTCCTGCTGGTTTGGGTAGTTTAATTGGGTGTGGATTTTAAAGTATAAACCCTCTTGATATTCTATATTTTTCCTACAGTCATTAAATCCCATATTTAGACCCAAACCAAAAACGTTACTCCGTCTCTCGACACTGTCTGACTTCCTGCCTGTGTCTCTCAGCTCTGAGCCCATTGGTTCCTACTGAAGACGCAAATCTTTAAAAACACAAATATTTGCTCAGCCGGCAACAAATTTCTTTCAGCGTTGATATTTGGTTGACTTAAGGCTGTGACGTCAGGTGACTCAAATTTAATGACAGGACAACGTCTAATGCCAACTAAACCGATGCAGAACGCTGACCACAGATGACGTAGACATTTTGTTGGTTTTAAGTTGTGTTGTTAAGTAACCAAAATTAACATCTCCAAACGTCCCGTGCCAACGTCATGTTGACGTGGAATAACGACAGAACAAAACCCAGTGTCTACAAAACATCACAACGTTAACGTCCAGACAACGTGAAACACTGAAATATCGTCAACTGGATTTTCATTTCAACCTAAATTTAACGTCTGTCTGACGATCAGTAATCTCCTCAAACAGCTCATCACTGTAGTTTTTATCAAACAGGAGGAAATAATGACTTTGACAGGGACTATTTTCAGCAGTGGATTAATCCACATTCGGTGCTCTAGTGAGTATCAGTGTCAGTGGGATGGCGAGTCAAAATAAAGTGTGTTCACGGTCATGATCATGTGACCCAGTGACACAGTGTGGCTCACTGTGCTTTTAACAGCAGTGGAGGACGAAGAGACATCAGTCTGTAGATACACACACTGCACTTGTTTTCCAGCTGCTCCAGGATGTGATGTGCGAACAAACGTTTAGCCCATCCCCATGAATTCAGCACGACGTTGCAATTTTGTCCAATCACCACGACTTCAAGGCAAATCTGACCAATGATAGTTTCCTGTGAGTGTCTCCAATCACAGCAGTCCCCCTCATAACGTCACCAAACTCACTTCCTTGTTTCTGGCAAGAAAACAAACATCAGTGACAGTGTTGGAATTTTGCATTGGAGCCAGAGTTTAGAGCCACTTCTACTGGAGTGCATGGAGCCGACACGGCAAGTTCCACTACAACCCGTCACGTCTTTGCTGTTTGACAGAAAAATCCCTCCAACAGACTATAAACATTCAACACATTACATGATGCTGAATGATGTTTTTTTAAAATCGACACGTAAGCATTGGTTTTATTTGTTATTGGTCTCCAAACAGATCACAGCTCTGTCATTACAGGAGAAGGATGGGATCAGTACTGCACTCTGGCTCTGATGCAAAATCCAAACATCGTCACTGACGTCATGTCCTTTCAGCTTTTATACATTCCGTGGTCTCTGGTTATGAAGACGCAGACACGTGCAACACGAACGTCTCACAATTACCAATAAAATCACTGCATAAAACCAAACAAGGTGATTCTCTGATGAAAGCAAATGTAAACTGTTTTGCACCGTGTGAAACTCTGGTGCAACACAAACACTTTTTAACCACAAAGTACACCAGGAGAGCGGCTCAAACTTGTGGACAAGAGACAAGACGGATCACCACAATGCATCTACTGCATGTGCTGGAAGAATCAAGGTGAGTTAGCCTGAATATGCAGGTTGGTGGTGACGTGAGTGTAAAATCACAAACTCAGAGCAGTGCCGTTTTATTTCACCGAAACAGGCTGCCTTCGATTTCTAAAGAATGAAACAAAAAAGAAACTATTTTTTCAATTTTCACCTCCTCCCCCAATTTTGCTGCAAAACAAACATCACAACATGCAGCACAATTTTTTGAAAAGCTGCTACAAAATCAGACACTTTAGGTCGCAACAATCCCACAAACTCGACATCCTGGAGGGATTGAGAGAATCTACTGTTTGAGTCTGAACATGTTGACAAGACGAGTGTGAAGATCTTCACTTTCAAAACAACCTTTCAAGTTCAACCTAAGGTTTTGTGTTAGATATGTTTAAAACTACAGGAAGTTGAGGAGGAGTTTTTTGCAGCTGTCAGAAAATCTTCCTGTCAAATCTTCTCTGTCAGATTAGACCTTCAGCTCGGAGCTCTCACACTAAAGAGGAAACTGTATCTACGGGCTGCGCATTACAGCGCCAGCTGCATTGCTGTTTTTTTTTTTTTTTTTTTTTTTTTATAAATATATATATATAACATTGTTCACCCTCCCTTGTCAAGGGGTCTGAATACAGCACATTGTTTCTTCTTGGAGACGGTCCAGGCGAACGGGTTTGTCTCCAAAAGCGCCTCCAGCCGCTCTGCAGCCAACCTGCAGCCGCTTTCTGAAATCTCACTCCAGGACGGCCGAGAACGCCGCCTTTTGTTATTTGTGGTTTCTGTTCGGAGCGAGATGTGTTTCTGTTTGTGTCCTCGGGCAGTTATTAGGACGACGAGCGGCTGCTGGACGGATGATGTGTTCAGCCTCCACACACACACACACACACACACACACACACACACACACACACACACATTCCACAGTGGATCTGCAGCTCGGCAGCTCTGGATGTTCGTTGCAGCCACATACCAACATTCCTCACAGCCCAGTGCAGCGTTTCAGCTTCCTGACCCGCTCACACACCGGCCTCCGCCGCCGTTTCACACTCTGTCTGTCCGCCGCAAACAAAATCCCACTTAACAAGTCACTTGGTCTCATATTCAGCCTTAAAAACGTGCTTTTCTGCCGGCGGGCTGAGATAATCCCTCTTGTTCTCAGCTTTCCCTCCTCTCAGGAAGGTTTTCTGAAACAAAATAATCCTGTTTCTGCATCCGTGTCGAGAAAATGATTCAGGAAAACTAGTGATACACACTGATTTATCCGGGAACATGAAATGATGTCAAACTAATGGCGGTTTGGGGCTTGTTTTAGGAGAACACAACATTTTAGGACTCCTTCACTGGATTGGAAAATTTCTCCAATTTCCAACTTAAAAACCTGCTTCAGTTTCTTATAACACAAGAAAATCAATCTTATTCTCTGTGCAGCTTCTGTTCTTTCAGGAATAAGAGAAAACAGAGCAGATAGTTTCACACAATCATTGTTAAAATAAACTGATTTGTATCAGAATCATGAGATTATCTCAAACTGATGGCTGTTTGTGTTGCTCATTTTAAGAAAATAAAACATTTCAGGACAAGGATTTCTTAAGAATGTGAGCGCTACAAACCACATCCATCAACACAAGTCATACTGTTTCAGATTAGAGTTCACAGAAAGGCTTTTGAATTTAAAAGTCTAATCTAATCTAATTCAACCGTTCTGGTCGAATAATCAGATTTTTTTTTTTTTTTTTTTTTAAGAAACTGGTGCTCGCATCCTGAAAGAAGAAACAAAGCAGATCTCTGCAGTAAAAATGGAGGAAATGAGCCTTTAAAGGAGAAACTATTGATTGATTAGTGTTGGAAACATAAAGTTATCTCAACCAGTGGGCCTTTTTCAGGCCGTTTGAAGAAAACATGAGAATTTTCAGCTTCTGTAAGTCACTACATGATGTTTCTCACTGTTTTCACTTCAGCTCCGCATTTCTTTATGAACAAGTCATTTCTTTTCACATCTGGCCTCAAAAATGTGTTTCTGTTTTTCCAAACAAGAGCAAATTCTGCCAGTTGGTCTGAGATAATCTCTCTTGTTCCCAGCGCACGTTCTCTTGTTTCTGGAATTTATTTTGTCAGTAATGTTGCCTGTATCTCAAAGCTGCAGACACAAGCAGACTGCTGCATCTGTGTCCAGAAAACAAGACATTTAATTTGAGATGATATTTATTAGAAACAGGTGAAAATCATCTCATCTTTTAGCAGATTATTTTTCTTTAAGAACGTCAGATTGCAGCAGTGAATAAAAGGCCGCCTGGTTAAAATGTGGTGAAGAGGTTTCGAGGCGGACGTGTGACGCGGCTCCCCGGGGTTCTTTCTTCTGTCTCTCTTTTGGGGTCAGTCTTTCTTTCAGCGTTTTCCCTCTGAGGAAATCAGCGTTTCTAAACCTGCGAGGGGAGTCTGAGGGCTGGACCGAGGCTTACACGTTCCCCCTCTGCACCTTGGTGACAGATGTAATGGGCTCCGAATAACAGGCCTGTAACAACAGCCCCCTGAATAACAGTCATTTAGGGGAGCAATAATGGTAATCCTCTCTGCCTCCCTCCCCGTCTATTGACACCCACACCGACACACTGAGGGAATTATCGGCGTGTCACTCGAGCTCAGCGGCTCGCCGGTGAGGCCCGAACGAGCCGCCGAGACCTCGCCGTTAACAGCCGGTGATGGAGGAGGTGACAGAGGAGGTGGAGGACAACAGCAGCCTCACGAAACACACTGAGGAGGGAGATTTATACAAACAGACACACACACAAACAGACACACCAGGATTCTGCCAAATATCATTTCAGGAGAAGTCACTGAAATCTGAGAGCCAATCAGAGGATCTCATCGCCCTCAGCAACCCTCCCAAAAACAACTAACATCACTGCACAACTAAAGAAGTGGCTCAACATTAATTGTAAATGAGCTCAATAACATAAGCTGTCACACAAACATCATCCATCAGGACTCTGTGACACACACATGACGTGAAGGATCATTTGTGCAGGAAACAGAAGTTGGAACTTTTCTACATCTGATAAGAGACATCTCTTATTCAGCGTCTGCTCTGACTCCTGCTTTATGTTTATTCAACTCATTTCTCAGTAGATTAAAATGTAGTTCAGAAGACGAGCTCTCGCTGTGGGATCTTTTTTGGACAAATCGACAAAGTGCCTGTTTGGATTTCTTGCCGGCTTTTATTTCTTTATTCTTCTGTTTTTCTTCTTCATTTCTACTTCTGCTTCTGTGACCACAAAACCAAAGATCTAGTCTATTTTTCACACAATCAAATGACAAAAAAAGAAGCCAACTACAAACTAACATGAGAAAACTTAAATAACGTCTGCTGAGTTCGTCAGCGTCACACATGCTGCTACGTCGCCCACGAAACTGTGATAATCCTAAAGTTTGCTACAAAATCCCAAAAAGTGCCGAAGGCTTGGATAAATAAAAACGTCTTTAAAAAATTAAATTATTAAAATTTCATTTGAGGACGCCCCCTGCTGGCTGAGGGGCACAACGCAGACGCACACTTCACTGACACGTAACGTTTCCGATTTTGATTTTCTTTGAATCTGGCAGCTCAGCAGGAAACTCTCCAACATTTACACCTCATACTGTGTTATTGTGTTTTTAAATTAGGAAATACAAATTCAAGTTTAACCTATCGAAGGTTTTTTTCAAAGGAAACAGCAGTTTGGGCAAATATGAACTCAGAAATATATTCATTTATATTAAATTTGGGCTTTATGATGCCAAGTAAAAATACAGTGTTTGGTCCTGGCAGGTTGGATTGTTTGAGGAGGGATAAACAGCCTCACTGAGCAGCTTGTCTCTCTCTCTCTCTCTCTCTCTCTCACACACACACACACACACACACACACACACACACACACACACTTCTATTCAATGGTTGAAAATAATCAGAAATATCACAGGTTAATTTTAAAAAAGCAACTATTAAAAATTAAAACAATAAGCAAAAAGAAAATAACGTTTGCTTAATAAGAATTTTTCAAACCAGTAAAAAAAATAAAAATCTGTTGAACTGCAACACATTTTTTCTGCCCTTCACTGAGCTGGATTTATAAAAGCGACTCCGTCTGCTGATTATTGGTTTTACTGGCTGATAATCAGATTAAACGTTAAAGCTCGTGTTCGTTCCTGCAGCAGCTTCACATCGTCTTCAAACGCGCCTCACAACACACTGAAGCTCCAACCAGAAAATCAAGATGACAAATCAGTTTTGTGGAGAAATTTTGGATTCAAACAAAAGCCGCAGCAAAAAGTCAGAAAAAGAAGATGTAAAATTAACTCAACACAGCTGCAGGTTCCAGAGCGGATCCCACTCTATCATCTCCTTTCACTGTGTCACTGAATATTCTCTTAATTCACAGCCAGGATCAATAAATCCACTCATTTATAAATGCTTACAATTAAATATCAATGAATTATTTTGTTTATGAAGAAATGTGCTTCAGCTATAAATAATAAAATATGACATCTAATTTCATTTCAAGCCAGTCCTGGCATGAAATGCATTTTAAATAATTTGTGTATTAAAACATGTGTGTGTCAGATTGTGAAATTAAAATATTAAAATATAAATCTGTGTGATTTCTTCAGTTTTAAATTCTACTTGTGTCTATTTGCTGTGGTTAATTTCAGGAGATTAAGACGATAATTCCTGCAAGAGGCAGCCAAAATCTGCAGCCAGAATCTCCATGAGGTCACACCCAAAAAAAGCTCTTAAATCCTTTTTTTAACCTCTGACCCTGAACACAACACTATGGCAGAAAGGGGGATTTTTTTTTTAAAGAGGACAATTAGGTCAAATTTAAGTTTGTGGTGGAGAAATATGCAAAATGGTTTTATTTAAATTCAGGATTGGAAGTGGAAATAAATCAGAAATCATGTGGTCGTCAGTTTGTCACGTGTGGGTTTAAATAACATTTTGTTGGTGATGTTTTCTGCTTGCTGCAGGTCTGCTGTGTCACCTCAGCTCACCTCTGACACAAACATTTGGTTTGTTTTTCTGCAGGGACACATATTTGTGTCGGGCCTGAGGTTCCTCTGTGAGGCCTGAGCAGCAGCAGGAAGGAAACAATTAATGATCAAATCCACTTTGGTTTTTACAGACCAGGATCAACCTGCAGTGTTCAACACGAGCAGCCGAAAAGAGGGAGCGAGACCCCGCAGCTGACAAACCCCACCGTCCATCCCGGCTGCTCTGACCCTGCGTCAGCACACACAAACTCTCCTTTCTGCGCGAATATGAAGCCTGTTTGGCTCCCGGAGAACAGAAACAGCGTGTCATAAACTGCCACGGCTGTGAAAATGAAAATCTTTTCCGTTGCATGTGTCAGTGCAGCTAAAGTCAGAGCATGTCGGCGAGTGGAGTTGGAAAGTTTGGAGGTAAAGAAAACAGAAATAACCAGCACCTTTACGCGTCCGGGTTTAGCGCAAATTATAGCTCGAAAAAACCTTTACAGGGAGGTTACGAAGGAAACCTCCAACAAGAACACCGACAGACCCCTAAACTGTGAGCCGCAGCTCCGGGCAGGCTGGCCGGGCAGCGGGAGCCCGAGCGGGGCTTCAGTCAGAGCAGCAGCCGGGACAGAGTGCGTGCAGCCCGCGGAGACACAGACACAAGCAGCGGCTCAAACCTCCACAAACAACTCGGACACACGCAGAATGTGCGGGAAAAGTTGCCAACAAAAAGTGCGTAAAGACAGGAATTATTGCTCGGTGCTAAATAATTAAATGAAGGAGCCTGTCCGCCATGTGCTGCCGCGGAGAGGAAGACGACAGTTGAAGTGAGAGAAGAGTTGCAGAGTGCAGACTATAGGAGCAGGCTATAGAGTCCATACAGGCGGAGGCTATAGGAGAGCTGCAAACAAACACTGTTAAACACACTGGAAAAAGTTTGAAAGCTCACTCACCTGTGTTAAACATAGCGGAGAATACATATCTGTCGGATCTAATCTTAGATCTGGAAGGTGTGTGTGTTTATGTGTGTGAGGGGGGGTTACTGTAACTCCAGCCTGTGTGTGTGCGCGTGCGTGTGCGCAGTGTGTAGTGTATGTGTGGAGAAAAAAAAGGAAAGAACAGAAAAAAAGAAGGAGTGAGAGTGAGAGAGGGGGAAATACAGCCCTCCGTTTGCCCCCTTCGCTTTCACATTTCCAACCAGGGCTGAACTTTGACCCCGCCTCGGGTTACATGTACTGTCCGGACCTGTTAGAGGCCCTCCGCCGGGGAGCGCACAACTTTCAGCCCAGACACGAAGAACATCTCCAGCAACAAGAGAAAAAGTCCCGCTAGAAAAACTGAAAATTAAAAAAAAGAAGAAGGAGCAGAATCACAGGGCAGCCCGGTGTGGAGTCGGTGCCGGGGCGCGAGGCGAGAGCGGCCGGTGCTGGTGGACGGTGCAAATCTCCAAAACGTCCCGAAACTGCATCTCAAACCGCCGGGGATCCGCGGCGACCGGCGGACCTCGGCAACATGTCTATCCGTCCTGCGGTGCGCTGTGGCCGGCGTGCGGCGGTGCGGCTCCTCGGTGCTCGGGACGGAGGGCGCGGTGCAGCAGCAGCAGCAGCAGCGGTGTCGGCGGAGTCCCGGGAAAAGAGATCTGACGAGGAAGAAAGAAAAAGGCAACACGGGATCCCTGAGCTGCCAGACGGCCGCCTCGCCTCTAAAACAACCGACAGCTGCTTTCCGTTAATTTATCTCCAGCGGGAGGACACGGTGAAGCAGAGAGAGGGGAGAGAGAGAGTCGGTGTGCTGTCCCGGACGCAGAGAGGAGCGCCACCTCCTCTCCGCTCCTCTGCCTGTCTGCTGCTGCTCCGAGCTCCGGGACCTCCGCTCGCTCCGCCGCCGGACTGCGTCGGTGTGTGTGCGGCCGCGGACTGTGCGCACTGACCCTGCAGAGCCCCAACTGATCACACACTCTGCTTATTGATCACAAAGAGAAGCCATCGATCCTCCTCGCGCAGTTTCACAAGTAGAATCCGGTGATGCCGCTGCTGTGCGTGTGTGTGTGTGTGTGTGTGTGTGTGTGTGTGTGTGTGTGTGTGTGTGTGTGTGTGTGTGTGTGTGCGCAGCAGAGTTCCTGTGTGCTCCGGGATCCCGCCGCTCAGGAGAACACTGAGATGAAACTGATCAGTCTGTGATCTTATCGATCGGGATTGATTAGACTGCGGGGTGGACATTTCTCCGCAGCTCGGATCTTCTGACGAAGTGTTTTCACTGCGTTCATAAAAACTTAACGGGCTCCGGTGTGCAGCGGAAACAACACATGGGTTTTACAGTTTTACGCATTAAGGAGGCGAAAGTGGAATAAATCCAGCAGCAGAGCGCGCGCGTGCGGCGGAGAGCCACTTTGTGTGGGATCAAATGAAGTTGTGTCTCCGCGGCTCCGCCACAGTCCTGCGTGTCTCTGCACAAGTTTCGGATCGTAACTCTCCGGCTGGCCGCCTCTCCTCCTCTCCTCTCCTCCTCTCCTCCCCCCTGCGCTAAATCAAGTCCAAGTCCAGCCTGCAGCTCTGCAGCTCCGCTCCCTCTCAGCCTCACTCACTCCACAGGCTTTTTTCTCTTTCCTGTCCCGGTGTGTGTGTGAGTGTGTATGTGTGTGTGTGTGTGTGGGAGACAGAGAGAGAACAGCCTGTAATCCGTTGCTGTATATTTTGTGTCCAAACGGCACTTTTAAACCACCACAAAGCCGCTGAATCTCCGAGCTGCGCTAAAACGCACCAGCAGCCGCTTCAGTGTGAAGTCAATCAGGAGCTGACAGTCAGAGGAGCAGATCTGACAGGATCCACTCACTGCTCCGACACACTCTGATCACAAACCTCCCACACACCAACCCGTCAGTTATTATCATTAATATCATTATTATTATCAATAATATTTTCTGAGGCTGTTGGAGCAGAAATCTGATTTACATAACACTCACACACACTTACATAATATCAGTGTTGAGATATTGCCAATCAGCTCAGTCTTATATAAAGGTGCAGCACGTGACCTCCTGACCTCTCACAGACAGCAGGGGTGGGAATCATTAGAGGCTCCAACATATTATCACCTACATGAGTCATGATACAATGTCACTGTGATTTTAAACATGTTGCGATACACTGTGATCCATCTGTGACACAGAATGTTAATGTAGAGTCAACACAGATTGTCAGAGCGACGTAAAAACTTTATGTTCGTGTGACTTAAAAACTCATCTCTCGTGAGCGCAACACCATTTCTTTATGTTAAGTCAACAATTTTTGACTAAAATGCGTAAAGCTGATTTTGCCTGATTAGTTTAAGGCCAATAAACATCACTGTCATCATGCACTTTAACATGTTGTGGCATTTCGGGGCTACATCTGTGGAGTTTCCCAGCATGCAGTATAAATAAACTGTGTTTAAATGTGTTGTAAATCACTCACGTTACCCACTGCGCATTAAAGTGATTCATGTTGCTGTTTCACAGTGATTCTGATGAGTTACACGTGTGACCAATGTTGTGGTCGTATTCACAGTTAGTGACGTCCCGCCTGCGTGGCCACGACAATACTTGACATAAACTTGTATTAATTAAACTGGTTCAGAATTAAACGCTTTGCCTTATTCTTGCGTTTCAAAAACTTAAGCTCACCACTATATATTTTTATAGTTCAATGAAATTAAAAAGTTGTTGTGAAATGTGTACTCACTGTGTTTACGTTCATATGACACAGAATTAAACGCTCAAACAACCACAACAAAAAGTTACGTTAAACTGACATAAACTTCCTGTCAGACAACAGTCACGTGACACATTTATTTTGTGTCTGTTTTAGTGCAAAGAAATGTTTCAGTTGGGTGAACAAACTGCAGTTTACAGTGCACTGCAGTAAAATACACTGCAACATGTTACCCTTTGCTCAACTACATATTTTGTCCCCAAAGGGAAACTTTGTCAACAGTTTTATTTAATAAGGTTTTCAGTCTCACTTCAGTCAGTTTTACAGCAGTAACATTTTTTTTAGTGAACTGAAAAAGCAACTGATGGCATTATTCTCGAAGGCTACCAAAAGTTTCACTTGTATTTTTAATATTAATAATTTATTTAGCAACAAAATCAATACTTAGTGTCCATGTTAGGATACAAAAACATCAGGATACTCCGCTGTATCGATTTTCCCACCTATGTTTTATTATTTTACTCTGTTTTACCTCCTGGTGTTGATGCATCTGCACACTTAAGAGTTTTTCTGGTTTTGCCTCGATGCTTTTAAACAATATTTCATTTCAACTGTGCCTTTTTTTTTTTTTTAATAAAATTTTGAGGGACAGCAAATTTCTGAACTTGGTCTTGAGCGGTGCACACAGAGCGAGCACCAGAACAAAGTGTTTCCACCTGTTGACTGGAAGAAAAGACGTCAGTCAAAATACTTGAGTAAAGGTGGAAGTTTCACTTTATGTAAAGTAAAGGACAGAAATATTACTGAAGCATCAGAGGTATTAATTCT
The DNA here is from genome assembly GCA_026686955.1 of Epinephelus cyanopodus. NCBI lineage: Eukaryota > Metazoa > Chordata > Actinopteri > Perciformes > Serranidae > Epinephelus > Epinephelus cyanopodus. The sequence goes on from CM048920.1 coordinate 1,851,899, forward strand.
GCAGCTTGCAGTTCTTTCAGAGTATGAAGTTACTGCCAAACAGTGTACGCAGTCTCATAATATAAGATATGTACATATACTCATGTTTGTTAAGGAGAAAGAAGGATAAATATTTCTGAAATGTGGTGGCGGCAAAATAAAAATGTGTGTTTAGTCCCGTCACAGCTTTGCATGTGAATGTGTCGGATGTTTGCGTGATCACAGTGAGGCTCCACTGTTCTCTGCAGGTGTTCAAACTCATGAACTGAACTGGAGTCAGTTAACAGCGCCCCCTACATCCCAGCCACACAGCTTACAGTAAAACAGGCAGAAAGAAGCACCAGACAAACCCAGTGCCACACTATCGACACTGAAACACATGATTAAATTAAATGTTTGGAACTTTTATAACTGAAAAATCCCAAACTGACACGTTGCTGCACAATCTGGGCCTTTTAGATGCTTCACCTCCACAGAGATGTCACAAACGATGGGATGTCAGAGGGATTTTAAAACACTATAAAGAGCCCTAAAGTCTCACCTGAGAAGCACAGACACACCATAAAAGTCTTTACAGGAACGTAAGAGGAATATTAGTCTGTAGAGATACCACAGAAGTTACCATAAAAACCCAGTCAAGCCTCTATAAAGCCACAGACACTGTGTGTGTCCCTATAGGACCATTAAAGATGATACAAGAGGAGATCAAACTCCACAAACAGAAACATAAATCACCTCCAAGAACCACAGACGCACTGTGAAACTGGATACGCAGATATGAATGTTCGACACTGTGGAGAAACCACAGGAGGTGGAGACACCACAATAAAGTCACTGTTACGCTCCACAAAGGGAAGAACAATAGATTACACACATAAAACACCACAATCGTTATAAAGTGACCGCAGACGCACTCTGAAACATCACAGCACGATTAAAGGAAAATCAGGAGACATTAAACTACCATTAAATTCCCTCTGAGCACCACACACACACACACACACACACACACACACACATACACACACACACACACACACACACACACACACACACACACACACACACAGTCCTCTCAGGGAAGATATTGATATTTGGGAGATAAAAATGTAACAAAGTTAAATAAACTGACTAATAAGTACAACAGAGATGTTTTAAATCCCCACAGGGATGTTGCTTTGAGATAAAACCTCATTAAGTGTAATAAAGTCACTGTGAACAGACAGAACTGACACACGAGAGGATCAGAGAGATATTAGGAATCAAAGATAAGACAGTGGACAGCACAGACAGACAGGGACACTGTGGGGATGCTATATCCTTATAATGGGTGATTATAGTGTGAGACAGCGCAAAAAAAATAAAAAATAAATGAAGTGGGCTTTAAAATCCAAACATTTATAAATTAAATGTAGTTTAAAGTCAGAATTAAAGATATAAAGTGAATAAATAAATGTATAATAACGACAAAAGGGAGATAATAAACTCCCCATTGTGCACCACAGACACTGTGGGAATATTACAGTGTTACAGTGAATTAAATTACAGGTTATATTACAGTATTATTAAATATTAAATTGATATTTTATCAACAAGAATGTACAATTTAATCTCTTTAAACTCAGTTTAGTAGCTGTTAGTACGAAAGTGATGAGATAAGAGATCATAAAACACAATAAAGTCTCTATAAACTTAATTACACACACACACACACACACACACACACACACACACACACACACTTCAATGAATATGATCCTCTCCACCGCCCTCATCAGCAGAGCCAATCAGGAGCGGCTACGTCACAGCTGCGAGCTCTAACCGCCTTTTAATTGGACGAAACTGAGGAGTTTGAACGTGCAGAGCTGCTTCTGATTGGACGACAAATTAAGGTAAAAGAGAGGCGTCATGTACGCGCACACGAGAACGCGCTTGTTGACTGCATTCCTAACTGTGACAAAATGATGACACAACAACTAATAATAATAATAATAATAATAAAACATTTCTCTGGGTGTCAAAACACACACTGGCCAAACTCTGTGAGTAGATACAGATTACAGATTACAGGTCACAGATTACAGATGAATGCATCAGCAGACACATGATCAGAGTTAGAGAGAGTGATACTTGCGCACCATTGCAAACACTGAGTGCAGGTGAAACTTTAGTCCGGATGCGTCATGTCCGGCGGCAGCGGAGCGTCTGAGGTCTGAAGAGGAAAACTAGGAACAGTGTGAGAGCAGAAATAATCCAGAGGGACAGGCTCGGCTCGGCTCGGCTCGGCTCGGACCGGACTGGGTCACAGACTTTACAGAAGTTGCATCACTTGAGTTGTTTGTTTATCTCCGCAGCTCCTCCTCCTCCTCTCCTTCTCCCTGTCCCGCTGGATCCACATAACCCGGTTCAGCTCGGTGTGACCCGGTACAGCAGCACCGCGGATCAGCCCGGGGATCCGCTACAGCCCTGCGGCGCTGCGTGCATCGTGCTGCAGGCGGCGGGGAGCGCTCCTTCCCTCCCTCTTTCCCTCCTTCCCTCCTTCCCTCCCGGACGGGACGCTCAGCGGAGCGGGGTCGGTGCACCGGCGGCTGCTGCTGATTTACGGCCGCTGCACATGGCTCTGTCCCCCCGCGTGGACTTTCTGGTGAGCGCTGCGCTGTGACGGCCGTGCACGAGAGTGTGACGGGGAGGAAAAGTGCTGTCGGTGCAGATCTTTGGGGGGGAGCTGAAGCTCTGCAGCGGACCGACCGGGACGCACCGGCCGAGGCTCCACGTGCAGATGACACACCTGAACTGCTACCTGCATGGACTGCCTCTGATGAGGCGTTCATTGACCCTCAGTAAAGACCGAAGCTCACAGTCAGTCCCCTTTAACACAAGAACTTTATAGTCTGATGTTGTGAAGAATAAAAACTCACACACAGAAATATGAACAGAGTGTCTGTGTCAGATTAATATTTAAATGTTGTTTCACATGACATGGATCTAAAACTTCAAACCTGGTTGAAGGTTCAAAGTTCATTCATGACCAAACACTGTCCTGGAGCTTTCAGTCTCCTCAGCAGATGAAGTCTGAGCTGCTCGTCATCACGTTTAAACTTAAATTCTTTTATTTCGAAAGATTTCTCGCTGTCTGCTGATGAAGACTGTGAGATGAGATCAAAAGCTCCAGAACAGCTCTGAAGGAGAAAACAACCCCTATGATGTCACAGTGATGTCATCAGGGTTATTTCCCAGTGTCAGCTCTGAGACAACAAACGTCTAACGCGGAATTTATACTCCTGCACTGAATCTACGCAGAGCCTACGGTGTAACATGACGTTCACCTCCGCAGAGATGTAACCACACGCCCAGATAAAGACAAGTGCTTGTCTGTGAATGCTGCGAGTTATAGTGAAGCTGATTTGTGATTGAAGTGTTTGAAATGTTTAAAGTGTGTTTAAAGTGTGTTTCGGATCAACTAAACTTCACAGCACTTCACAGAAACCTCTGCCGCCAACTAGTGTTTTGGAGGTGTAACTGCAGAGTGACACAGACACACCACGCTCGGGTATAAATCCCCCTCGATGTGTTGTCTGTGTGACAAACAGGAGACGTGGAGTTTGAAAGACGTGGTTCTTTACCAGACAGGGAGGCTCCAATGAAAGACACTATCCAGGTGTATCATGGGAAATGTAGGATATAGGAGTTTGACCTGTCACTATACCGACTAAAAGTCAGAACGTGGACCTTTGGTTTTATTAAAGTGCAAAACAAATCACTGCTGTAGCTCTTCATTTGGACTTCATTAGTCTGGAAGCAGACCTCAAGTTTTGTTCTGATTGGCAACTCTTTTGTTTGGTCGGAGAAACGATGAGCCAATCAGAGTTTTATTGGCGGGATTAGGAACGAGTGACGCCATCGTCTTGTGCCAGAGCAGGAAAAATGGTCACAAAAAAGGTGACAAGTGGGGAGGAGATGGATGAAACTGTACATTTTCAATCTTGGAACGCATCAGCTATCCTGTCTTTAAGTCTGTCAGTGTCGCGGTGCTGTGCTCCCTCCCTCTTAATTAAACAGATCGGAGTCAAAATAAAACACTTTCCTCCTGATAACAAAGAGATAAGAAAATGGCTGAAGCTGATAAGGTACGCTACAATTCTTAAACGAAAGATGAAAACAAAAGTGTTAACGCTAGTGCTAATCTTAGCTAACGCTAACTGTTAACTGTCAACGCTTGCACAAGTCAAACCTGATCCTTCCAGATATCCCTGATAAAAGTTCAGGGTTTTTAACTGTGTTTCTGTCCCAAACAAGCAAGAGCACCTCTGACATCACTGAGTATGTTAACATGCACAGAATCATATTCCTACAAAACTGTTCACATAGCTAATGAAAATTCATACTCTACTAATATTCCTGTTTACACTCAGCTGTTAAATTAACAGGGAGCGAAGCACTGCGGCATTGTAAAAAATACTAGGCTTGAACCTGGAGAAAGTATTTTGACAGTGTGTGACGTCACGACTTAATGACTCGAGGTTCTGGTGTAGCCAGCAGATACTCAGGCCAGACGTCCTCTTCCATGTGCCGCTCAGTGTTTACAGTCTGATTGGCAACTTGAGACGCTGTTAGATGTGTCAGGATACCAGAAATTTAGCAGTCGATATCAGTAATAGTAAAAATTCTTGACGCCCAGTTTGGTACCACAGTAAAGAACATAAATAAAACAATAAATCAATGTGCTTAAACGTTACATTTCATTTAAATGTTATTGTTGTTGATCCCTGACGATCTGCCTGGAACACAAAGTACTAGTCCACGTGTGTTCATGTGATCTCCAAACACGCGGCGCTCAGAGCAGAACAGATGCTCAGCGTTTCATCAGGCTAAAACACTTGTAGGTGTAAACGCTGCCCCGTCAGGTCTGGAAGAACTCCATCAACGGTACTGGAGACAAACAAGTCACATTTTCAGGATTTTGGAATCGATTTGGTCCCAGTATCAGTTCTCATGACATCCCTTGACTCTATCATGTCACTCTATAAACAGAAATTTTAAAAAAGCAAATAAAAAGCTAAATTAGACGAAAGCCGATGGGTTACATTTTGAACATCCGTCTCTTCTGTTCTCCACATGAACTGTTTACCTGCCTGCAACCAAAGCTCACTCAGACCTGATTGGTCAACACTACTCAGACTACAAACAGAGTCTCTGACACCAGGATTGCGTCCCGATGCCGTCAGGTTCTGTGTTCACATGCAGATATCTGTTTATTAGATGAAATGAGAACTACATTAGGTCAAATGACTGTGTTTTAAACTTGGTTCCTTTTCAGTCAAAAATGTGTGGGATGATTTAAATCTGTGTTCAGATAAACTTCCTTCCCCTCGAAGTATCTCCACATAAAATCCTTCATTATTCTCCTTCTCAAATCGTCATTAGAATTCACTGAGACAGAAGCCTCGCTGTAAATGTGAAGTAAGTCCTGTGAAGCACCTGTTTGTTAGAAGCTCTTTCTAAATAAATCTGCGCTGACCTCAGCTGATCTCTTCTTCTGCAGGTTTTCAGTCCTCCAGGCGCGGGCGGAGCTGCGAGTCGTCTGAGGTTAATGAACAGAAGCTTTTATGTTAATAGAAGGACAGCCGGCGTGATTTAACAAGACAATCTGCAGATTTACTTTGGCTCAAACACATCTGAGGCTCCACGTTATTAGTCGGCTAAACAATGAAGGTCAAGACAAAGAGAAGGTAATTAGATTACAGCAATTAAATTGGGTTTTCGATATGATCAATAATCCTAATGTGTAATCATGGATTACTCGCTCCCGACACGAGACTTTCACAGCAGAGCTGATTCATGCTGAGAAGAATCTGTTTGTGTTTAAGCTCAGGTGAAAACAGGTTCATGGTGTAACAGAAAGGCTGCGTTCACACTGAAGATTAAAATCTGACTTTACCCCTCAGATCTGTGTTTTCAGTGACAGTGTTCAATCTGACATTTTTAATTTTGATTTTAACCTCGTGAGACCTGAGCTGTTGTTTGGTTTGCATTCCTAATTTCTCCTCTCTCTCTGGCATCACGAGGACCTGAGGAGTATAAAAAACTGAACACTGTCTTTGAACAGGAAGAAGTAGATGTCCTCATGGTGACCATGGGTTTGTTGTTATTGGTGTATTGTATGTAATAAAGTATAAAACTGTTTATGTCAATACCTGAACAGTTGCAAACTGTGCCACATTTGTCCAGTGCATTGTAACTCTATGGGTTAAGGCGAGGCAAATGTATTTATACAGAACATCTCACACTCAGAGTTCTTCACAGATTAGTCAGGTCAAGTCAAAGGTCATCACAGTCCAATCACAAAGGCTGCCTCAAAGGGCTGTAATGTCAATTCACTTTCAGTTTAATCACTAATGGCCAATATCACATATCACAGTTTGCCTCAGAGAGCTTTACAGCGTACAACATCTATCTCTCATTCTTGGACCCTCACGGCAGATGCAGAAAAACTGTCTTTAACAGGGAAAAGCAGGGTCACTGTTCAAGTCTAAAATTGTTCATTTCAACACCTGGACATGGCCGAGCAACACAAACACTGCAAACAGTGCAACATTACTACATTACTGTGAGGTGTTTGTTGACCTTACTGCCCTCTGGCAGGCAGCACAGGAGCATTAAAAGCAGAACCAACAGACTACAAACAGTTTTTTCCTGGGCCATCAGGACTCCCATACCTGATATTTATTCCCAGTCTGTGTAACATTACATATGTATAGTGCAATAACGACATTTGCCTCTAATTATTGATTATTGTCTGTTTTATTTTTATTCATTGCTGATGTGATTCAGCTATTTTTTTCTAGGCTGTCGCTTGTTTGTACCTTTTAACTTGCACTAACCCTAACTCAACTCTGTATGATTTTTCCATGCTCTATATTTTTGTATTACTGCAGTATTTACAGACAAAAGGACATTCCTAGTTTGACATAAAGTTCCAATGTCCACAAAAGAGTGCTTTCTAATTTTTTAGCTTGTTTCTATTGCTAAAATTGGGCAAACTTGTATGTCACATCAAACTTCAGATGTTATTAAGCATAAATCAACAAGTTTCAACTGTATAATTTGATCAGGTTTTGGACCTTGTCCGTTGTGCCAGAATCAGCTGCAGACTGACTTGGCAGAGACGGCTGCCATCTTGTTTTTACATGGATTAGTGTACTGCAACCCGGTCTCATCCCAACTTGTCACATATTGGCATGCAATCAGTGCTGTTCACGTCTACATATTACACACTGGGCATCCTCCTATGTTTGTTGTTGATGTTCCAGGACAGCGTGTCAATGAATGCGGCGCAACAAAGTACATGGTTAGGTTTAGACAATAAAACACGTAGGTAAGGGCTCCCAGGTAAAAGTCCAGGTTTGTTTGACCCACACACTGCCCCTCCCACCCCCCGTATAGGGATTTTCCAGCTCCTGATATTACGTTGTCGTATTTGATGTCAGTGTTTGACACCGAAATCACTCACAAAGCAGCGTTTTTGACGACTTTGGAATAAGGCTGTGTATTGTGCTAGACGGCATGTAAAGTGTCCACAAACAGATGAGGATGCAGGGTCGCGGGACGTTAATTACTTTCACACCTATTTAGCGTTAAGTGTCTCGGTGATGAGTCTTGGTTTTATTCATATTCAGGATCAGACATTTACATGCAACATCAGACACCTTGTTACTTATCACCAATGAGAACAGATATAAACCTCTGATGGTGAGGGTTAGGCTTTGTAGTTTGAGTTTCTATTATTTCCACTAAGTTGTAGTGACACATGTTTTTGTGTTGATGTCCAGATGTTTGCAGAGCGTTGTGTAGATTCAGCCTTTTATTTCCTCCACATCTCATTTCTGGTGAATTTCTTAGAGCTTCACAGGGAGCAACAGCAAAGTTGGCAACCTGGAATTTCAAGGTTTTGCCTGACATGTTTCTCAAAATTGAAAATATTGTTAGTCTGTGACGATTTATTAAAATTATGTGAGGTGTTTTTTAAGTTACATGCATTTCTTTGACGTCTTATTTTGAAAAAAAAAGTTTCTATCTGCAAAATCAAACTAACTTGGTTCTATTAGGTTCTACTTGTGTTAGCACAGTGCCTGTTTTACACCAACATCAAATGGGTTCTGTTCTGGTTAACACACCTAATTTTGAACCATTCAGATCATTTCCACCAAAAATAAGTTGGTTCAGACCCCAAAGGCTGGTTGTTGGAGACGTTAAGTGAGAAATTATCAGAGAAAAAGAGTGTGCAGTGGACTCATTTATCGTTGATCTGAGCTTGTTTTTGTACAAAAACTAATATCTGTGATAGCAAGAGTCCTGAACTGAACCAGTTTTAGAAGTGGTAATGTCTTTTTAATCGTCCCGCACCGCTCAGTGCTGAAACAAAACCAAACCTGATACTGCCGTCATACCGACCTGCTGCACTTACACACTGGAACAATTTCTACAGCAGCCAACAGCCATTTTATTTACCTGCCGTACAGATCAGTAGACAAAATATCTGGAATATCCTTTTACTTCATCTGTCCTACTGTCTGTGTGATACAGTCCTGGTTAGACATATTCATGTAGCTGCTGCTGTCTCACCCAAAGACAACTATTGGTCCCTGGAACAACGTGTTTAATAACCAACCGTATTCGTACCTAAAATTGACCTCAACACTGAATCAAATATCTGGCACTGACCTTTACTAAACCTGCAATGCTTTTTTAAATCTGAAGAAAAATAGGATTGATCCTAAAACAAGAAATGAACACTGTAAAAATGACACAGAAAAGAATTTCTCGTTCATATAGACACTAATTACATGATTTTAAAACACATTATAACTGAACTGTCTGTATTCATTAAAAATCTTTGTTTCTTTTCACGTTTTAAAAGATAAAGCCTCATAACTCACGCACATAAACCTGTCCCTAAAAGCCCCATGCACAAAACTGACAGGATTTAAATACTGTACGTTTAAGATAAATCTAGGGTGTTTGTTATTTCATGTATGAGAGAGACTTGTTCCACAGATCAGTTTTACTGTTGGGAATGCAAAAACTCTGAAGCTCAGTCGATATCTAAAAACTGCTCAGAACGCAGACAGAAGCTTAAAATTCTAATTTGGCGAAGTGTATCCTGCAAACATCTCTTTCGGGTTGTAGATCATCATGTTATTTATCTATCTTTTTTTTGCAGTTTACTGCACTAATGTCCATGCAAACACACTGATGTGCTGTTTTACTGCAGAGAAAAGGCGTCATAGTGAAAGGCAACAAGAAATTTATATTCTGTGAGAAATGACATTAAACATTAGATAAAAAAAAATCTGATATTTTCAGTTTTCATCTCTAAAAGATCCTCTGACAAGTGTTTGATCTGTTCTCATGACCTCAGACGTCTCAGTATAAAGTGTTTGTATAATTAAATGAAACCAATGTGTCAGTAAAGCAGCCTGAGGCGCCATCTAGAGCCGACCGACTGACACTACAGCACTGTGTGTGTGTGTGTGTGTGTGTGTGTGTGTGTGTGTGTGTGTGTGTGTGTGTGTGTGTGTGTGTGTGTGCAGCATGAAGCCTGCGCGGTGTTAATCTCACAAGGTCCAGCTGATCATCAGCATCCAAATATAAAAGGATCACTGACTCCACAAATATTTCAGACTGAATATAAAAACAGAATTATTGTGTAAATAAAGGTAGAAATATTAAAATGCATGTGTTTATTTAAATGTCACATCCCTCACACTGATAGATTTCAATTTTACAACCAAAATTGCACATAAGAATAAATTAAGATAATTCTATTTATTTTATTCATCACATTTTCTACTGCAGGATAAACAAAATCAAATTATTTCTCTGAGTATGTACCTAATCTTTTTTTTATGAGCAGGATAAGAAAAATAAAAAAAATGATAACTCTCATTAAGACAATTAATTTTGCTTTATAAAAGACGTGAATCTTTTTTCCTTTGGATATATTCTTTAAAATATCTATACTCATAATTTTTAGGTAACTGAAGACAAAATAATTTTGAAATAAATCAAAATATTTCAGCACAGCCTTTAGTGATTCTATTTATAAATTAATTATATTTAATTCCAGTGGTGATAATAAAACAATATCGATATGAATGTCTAAAATATTCAGATTTTTCAAATATTTGAACACGTGTTGAATTCCATCAGAAACAGAAGTGAAGGGATGATATGACTCGAAGCAGCTGCACATCATCTATAATCCATCTCTTCATTCATTCATTCATTCATTCATTCACACAGACTGACTGAGACATTTTCCCTCGCTGCCAAAAAGCTCCCAGCATGCCACGGGACGAGACAAAGAGCTTCCAGAGAGTAAAACCGCCCGGTGACAGGTGACACAGCGCTGAGTGTGATTTTTGTTTTTTGCATGAAATTAAATAAAAGTAAGCGAGTGAAAATGTTCATGGCTTCATGTGTCTGTGGTCCTTCTGTCTGATTGAGGACCAGGTTTCATCGTGAGGAAGATTTCTGCAAAGCGACAGAGGAGTTACAGGAAGAGTTTTATCTGACGAGGGAGCAGACTTAACAAATTACAATAATGTTTGGATGAAGGTACAGGGTCAGAGGATGTATCAGACCAAGAGGGTCCTCACAAGTGTAGAAGCACAAACCCGTGTGTGTCTGTGTGTCTGTGTGTCGCGTTGGTAATGACACTGTCCAGCAGGGGCGTCGCCTCCAAAGTCCTTCACTGCCATCATCACTTTATGAATAAACAAGCAGCACCGCTGTGTGTGTGTGTGTGTGTGTGTGTGTGTGTGTTGTTGTTGTGTGCGTATTTGTGTCCTCACTATAACCCTGCACACACACACACACACACACACACATACACGCACGCACAGGTGTTGCCTCTTCACACACACCTGGCTGAGTTCACACCGCAGCTCAAATTCTCCTTCAGCTTCATCAACATCAATCGAGTCAGACCGTCAGCATCACAACATGTCAGCCGTTACCATGACAACAGATAAATCTTGTACATGGCCCCTAATTTCACACTGCAAAGGGTTTTTTTTGGTTAACTTTTTTTTTTTAGATTTTTAGATTTTCACACCAGAAATAGACAAAAAGAAAAATCAGGCAGAAATAAAACAGCAGCCTGAAACTGCTCATTGTCTGAATATGTGGAAGCATCCGACTGAAGAAGTGACGCTTAAATAAAGTCTTAACAAAGCTGCTTGACTTTACCCACAGAACTTTATTTTGAAGTCTAGAGGAAATCACAGTTTCCAAAGGTACCAGTCAGTCAGCCTGAGTTTACAATGCTCCAATATTGGGTTTTTAAAAATATAAAAAGAACATTTAAGGGTATAAACATGACTCTGTTCCGTGCTTGTTTAAAACAAGGGTCAAACCCTGAAGCGCTGAGGATCACTGGTTCTGTAGCATGAACACAATCACTTACTGACAGCGATTCTTGAGTGTGTGATTGATCACCTAAAGGACCAGTCTGCTCACATCACAAAAAGACATTTTTCTCTTTTATTTTTATTTGTCCAGATTTAGAGACATAGTCTCTGAGATTTGACTGTAATTTTAAAAATGACAGAAGCTCCTATTCTTGTGGTTGTTATGTTTTTTATAGAGCACTTTCTAAAACCTACAGTTACAGAGTTCCTCACAGTTAGACAGGAAACATTCACGTGTACACACACACCCACACACACACCCATACACTAACTTGCATGCACACAGATACATATGGACAGTACAAAGACAGGAGTAACATGACCAAAATAAACTAATGGCAGACAGAGCCAAACCTATAAAATGAGTTTTCAGGAGCTGCTTGAAGAGAAACACAGATTCAGCACTTCTGATGAAACAGGGAAACTGCTCCAGAGTTTGGGAGCAACGACTGCTAAAGTGTGTCAAGTTGTGTCAAGCTATAGAAGACTTTGTGATACAAGTGAAGAAGAAATGATTGTGTGTGCACGAGGAGTTTTGAGTTGTTTGCTAGTTTGATTTTTGCAGTATTTCTCAACAGGAAAAAAAACACGTCTGAATGAGTTTAGTAATTCGACATCTGAAGCTCAAACGCTGGTCCAACAGGACACCAAGATTTTTAGCTCCAATAAAAAACATGTATTATCCAGCTCAGACGTCTCAAAACCTTGACACATTAAACCCAAACTAAATCTGCGCGTCCACACAGTGCTGAAACAATGTCATTTAAATAAGTTCGCACTTTAAAAGGACATCTGGGGATAATATTTCTATGATGGCGTCACAGTGTGTCAGCCTGCAGAGGTAAAGAGTCGTCTGAGCAACGTTAGAGAAAAAGTGGAAGAAGAAGAAGAAGGAGAGTTGAGATTTGAGTCAGAACAACATCAGAGTGAGTTCAGGTTATTATGGGAGATATGAGTTACATCCTACAACACTTACAAACAGCCGACCAATCAGACGTGAGCAGAAACTCAAAAACTCGACATGGACGTCACCATGGAGACGGGCTGATGTCGGCGGCGGTTTGGGCTAAAAAACACTGCAGGACCACAGAGAGTGTGTGTGTGTGTCTGTGTGTGTGTGTGTGTGTGTGTGTGTGTGTGTGTGTGTGTGTGTGTGTGAGATGGGGGATGGGGGCTCCACCTGCTCCCACTGAGCTGCTGCCAGGCTGGAGATCAGCCAACAGCACCGGGCCTGAAACCAAGCCTCCGCCAAGCTCACACAACCAGAGAGAGAGAGGAAAGAGTGGGGGGGAGGAAGAGGAGAAGGAGACAGGAAAACAGAAGGAGAGAGTCGAAAACGAGGGATGAGGAGGGAGAATAAGGTCAGGAAACCAGGAAGGAGAAGGAGAGTTAGAAAATGAGACAAGAGAAGAGGAAGAGGAGTGTGAGAGAGGAATAAGGCTGAAGAACGAGGAGGAGAGAAATAAATGATGAAGGAAGATTTTACAGAAGACGAGAGAAAGAAAGAGGTGGAAGAGGAATAAAGTCTGTAAACCAGGGGGACTGAGAGGAAGAAGGAAGAGTAGAGTGATGTGGGAACAGAATCAGACTATAAAACAAAAAGAAAGATGAGGAAGATGAGACAGGAAAGGAAGAAGTAGAAATGAAACAGAAAGAAAGACAGGCGAGGATATGAGGAGGAAAACATGCTGAAAAAACAGAATGGAGAAAAGTGAAACATCGAGGCAGAATTGGGTAAAAAAACAGCTAGAAAAATGGAGGAATCAACACAAGAGAAGAGAGAATAAAAAGAAGAAGACGGCAACATGGAGAAAGACTGAGGTCAGGAGACCAGGAAGAGGAGAGTTAAAACAATCAAGGGAAGAGGAGAAGAAAGATAAAGATGATGGATATAGGAGAGGATTAAGGCTGCAAAAAAGTATTGAGAGAACAATTAAAAGAAGAGCAAAAGACAGTGGAGGAAGGACAGAGACATTAAAGCGGAATAAAGTCAGGAGAACTGAGAGGAAGGAGCGAGATGAGGAATAAAAATAAGACTGTAAAACAAAACAAAAAGAGACAAGAGATGAGAAACACGAGACAGGAAATGAAAAATCAGAAAATAAGGGAATGAAAAAAGAAGCATCGAGGCAGACTGAGGTCAAAAAACAGAAAGGAAAGATGAAGGTATCAACGCAAGAGAAGAGAGAATAAAAATGGAAGACGAGGCCAACAATGAGGTCAGGAAACAAAGAACAAGACTTAAAAAAAAAAGACAAGGGAAGAAGAGAAAAAGAAAGACAGACATACAGGAGAAGAATAAGGCCACAAATCCAGGAGAAAAGAAAGAGAAGGAAGTGATGAGGTCACATTCAACAAAAGCGTAGTGGAAGACTAAGGAAGAATAAGAAAAATGAAGACTACGGGGAAAATATGTCCCTGGTTTTCTGACATATTTTCTCAAGAAGAGAGAAACATTGAGGCAGAATAACGTCAGAAACAGAGAGAAAAGATGAAGGAACTGACACAAGAGAAGAGAGAATAAAAACGGAAGAAGAGAGCAACAATGAGGTCAGGACACAAGGAAAGAAGAGATTTAAAAAATCAGACAAGGAAAGAAGAGAAGAAAAAAGAGGACAGATATAGACAAGGAATAAGACTGCAACACCTTGAGAAGTGATGAGGGAACATTTAAAAGACGAGCAGAAGAAAAAGGGAAGGAAGAAAGAACGAGAGGTTAAAGCGGAATAAAGTTAGGAAACCAGGAGGACTAAGAGGAAGGAGTAGAAACGAGATGTGGAATAAAAATGAGACTGTAAAACAAAACAAAAAGAGCTGAAAGATGAGGATCATGACACAGGAAATGAAGCACACGAAAGGAAAGAAACACAGACAGACAGGTATATGTGTCAGAAAATCAGAGAATGAAGAAGAGAGAAACATCGAGGCAGAATAAGGTTAAAAAACAGAAAGAAAAGATGAAAGAATCAATGCAAGAGAAGAGAGAACAAAAATGGAGGAAGAGGGCAATGATAAGGTCAGGACACAAGGAAAGAGGAGACTTAAAAAATCAGACAAGGAAAGAAAAGAAAAAGAGGACAGAGAAAGATGAGGAATAAGACAGAGAGAGAGAGAGAGAGAGAGAGAGAGAGAGAGAGAGAGAGAGAGAATTTCTTTATTGTTTCTGTACATGTAGAAATTGAATGCAACCTCCTCAGTGCATATATAAGCAAAAAACTGAGAGGAAGGAGAAGAAGTGGAATAAAACAAAACAGAAAGAAAGATGTGGAACATGAAAGAAACAGAAAGGAGGACAGACGTGAATATGAGGGGAAAATACGTTGAAATAGCACGAAACATCGAGGCAGAATAGGATAAAATAATATAGAGAATAGATGAAGGTGTGCAAGAGAATGCAAGAGAAGAGAGAATAAAACAGAAGATGAAGTGGGCGACATGGAGAAAGAATGAGGTCAGGAGACCAGGAAAGAGGAGAGTTAAAAATCAGACAAGGGAAGAAGAGACGAAGGGAAAAGAAGATGCTCACAGAAGAAGAATGAGGCTGCAAAACCTTAAGAAGTGATGAGGGAACAATTAAAAGAAGAGCAGAAGAAAAGGGAAGAAGGAATGAAGGAAAGAAAGAAAAAAGAAAGAAAGAAAAAAGAATGAAGTCTGAAAATGAGCAGAACTGAAAGGAGTAGTAGCAAGATGTGAAATAAAGATGAGACTGAAACAACAAAAGGAAGAAAGGTGAGGAACATGTAGCAGGAAAGGAAGAATGTAAAGAAAAGATGACGGTATCAGCGCAAGAGAAGAGAGAATAAAAACGGACGCAGAGAATAAAAAAGAAGAAATATAGAAGAGGAATAAGGCTGCAAAAGCATGAAAAATGACGAGGGAACATTTAACAGGAGCAGCAGAACAAGGAAGAAAGAAAGAGGAATAAAGTCTGAAAATCAGGAAGACTGAGAGGAAGAATGAAGAGTAGAACAATGTGGTAACAAAAGAAGACTGTAAAACAAAACATAAAAAGAAACAAGATGAGGACGATGACATGAGAAATGAAGCATAAGAAAAGAAACAAAGAAAAACAGACGAGGATATGAGGAGAGAAATATGTCAGAAAACCAGGGAATGAAAACGAGAGAAACATCGAGGCAGAATAAGGTAAAAAAAAAAAAAAAAAGTGTGTCAATGCAAGAGAAGAGAGAGAGAAAATGGAAGATGAGGGCGACCATGAGGTCAGGACACACGGAAAGAGGAGACTTAAGAATAAGAAGAAGAGTGCTGCAAAACCTTGAGGAGTGATGAGGGAACAATTGAAAGAAGGACACAAGAAAATGGAAGAAAGAGAGAGAGGTGGAAGAGGTATGAAGTCTGAAAATTGGGAGGACTGAGAGGAAGTGTGCGACAGAAAAAGGAAAATAAGACAAGAAACAAAGAAAAACAGACGAGGACAAGAGCGGAATATGTCGGAAAACCAGGGGAGGAAGACGAGAGAAATGTCGAGGCAGAATAAGGAAAAAAAAAAACAGAAAGAAGAGATGAAAGAATCAACGAGAGAGAAGAGAGAATAAAAATGGAAAAAAGGGGCAACATGGAGAAAGAATGAGGAGAGTTAAACAAATTAGACAGGAGAAGAAAAAAGGAAAGAAAAATAGATATAGAAAATGGATAAGGCTGCAAAACTTTTTAGAAATGATGATGGAGCATTTAACAGAAGCGCAGGAGAAGATGAAAGAAAGAGGTGGAAGAGGAATAAAGTCTGAAAACCAGGAGAACTGAGAGGAAGAAGGAAGAGTAGAGCGATGTGGGAACCGAAGACACAACAAAAAGAAAGATGAGGAACACGAGACAGGAAAGGAAGAAGAAGAACAGAAACAGAGAGGAAGACAGATGAGGACTTGATAGGAAAAATGTCGGAAAACCACAGAATGAAGATAAGCGGAAAAAATACGTTGACTTTTCCAAGGCCTGGAAAATGTGACTTTTCCAGGTTTCCCATGACTGGAACCTGCCAAGTGATTAAAACACTGAGTAAAGCAGTTTCATGTAAAAAAAAAAAAAAAAATCTAAAAAAGAACAAGCTTGTAAAAAAAAAAAACGTCATAAAGTTTGGTTGCCGAGGCAAAAACATAAATGTCTCTATCTAGAGTCAGCGTTTGGTTTGTCCACTCTCTACTGTAGAAACATGCCAGTGCAACATGGTGATCTCTGTAGACGATCTCTGTTTTTTATCTTATGGACACAAGATAATAAGTTCTCACATGCTACAAAATGAAAACATATTTTGGGGGGACCTCAGGGACTGTCTCTGGGATGTGTAACAATGCATCATATTTAATAAGCTCATCACATGTTTTCGGCGTTAACTCAAAATAAGCTGTAAAATAAATGTAGTGCAGTAAAGAGTATAATATTTCCTCTGAGATGTAGCGGTTGCATAAAATGGAAACATGTAAGGTACACGTGCCTCAGAGTTGTATTTAGGCACAGTACTGGAGTAAATGTACTCAGTTAGATTCCAGCACTGTGAATATGGCAGCAGCCGTCAGGTCCAGGTGGGTCCGACAGGCGCAGGTACGGGCTGGGTTTCTATCTTTATCTCATAAAAGTGAAAATAAATGTACATGTCGGTGCATGTTTTACATCAGCACATCTACAGACTGTTCCTCCTCTCACACGTCATTCTGGAGCCACCATTTGGCGATGACCTTGGCGGGTTGGACGAGGTTCTGTTTGGCGTTGGGAAGCACAGGAACAAGACAAAACAAAAAAAAAGTGCGACAAATCGTCTGCGCCAAAATATCATCGCTCGGATGATATGAAACTCATCTTCAAAACTCTGACGGGTCTGTGTCAGTGTGTGTGTGACGGGTGTGTGTGTGTGTGTGTGTGTGTGTGTGTGTGTGTGTGTGTGTGTGTGTGGCTACAACAGAAGAAGAGGATGAAACAGGAAGGCAGTTGTGTAGTGAGAGGGAGGCAGGAGGAACAGATGGCCTGGCAGAGCATGGGGAGAGGCCGGAACCCCCCCCCCTCTGACCGACTTTCATTGATGAGCCTGTGTGTGTGTGTGTGTGTGTGTGTGTGTGTGTGCAGCACGTGTTAGATACATATGCCATCTCACAATATTATTGAGAACAGCACCACCCCGACTATTTCAAGTTTATACACAGAGATTCATGGAGCCGCCTGCCAGCATCCAGAGACGCTGAGGACAAAGTGTGTTTCAGCTCCAGTCGTCACATTCAACACACTCACACAGCAAACAAACAAAGAAGCGAAACAAGACTCTCTCTAATGACGCTAACTCTCCTCCAGCTGCTGCGGCGTGTTCTGAACCACAGAGTCGTTTGGTTTTGTCGGAATAATCACGTTCTTGCTGTTTTTATCTTATTAAGGCATTTGTATGTTTTTAAGTTATGTTCTTGTTTTTGTTTTTCCTTATCAGAGTCTCTGTGTGGCTTTGTTTCTGGTGCATGGACTGTACAAAGTAATGGTCGAAGACCCCGTGATGTCACTCACTGGTTTGTCAACCCAGTCTCACTCCGAAGTTGTTAAATACCGGCGCTTGGTCAGTGACATCCGGCGTCAGACACTGACAGAAAAAGCCGTCCTTTCACGTCAGAATGATACGTGGCTGAGACTGTATGACGAGACTGTATGCAAACTGTGCATTTCCTGTGAAAACACAAGTGTATTTTGAAAACAGACAATGCATGTAACAGGCTGAAGTTGACACGGCGCCCCAGAACGCCAACAACCAACACACCCAGGGTACCTTGGACGCCATATGTGGACATGGAAAGTCCATGACCAAACATGGACATGTGACGAGGTCACAGTGAGGATGATGTTGAGTTTGTGAACTCCTGTACGGAAGCCTTGAGTTTGGCCGTCACCAGAAATGACTATATTTGGACGAGAGAGAGGAGCTAACCTTTACGCTAGCTGCTAGCTTAGTTAGCAGTGCATTTACAGCTATTGTTAATTGTGAGAATGCTAATGCTAATCTTTTAATCTTTTTACTTACTGAAAAAACTGAACAGCCGTATCTTAATCCAACTTTTTTGGGGCCGCCAAAACGTTACCATTAATTTTCATGAACTAAAAAAAACACAGTATGACTCTCTGTGACTCCCCTGCCCACTTCCTGTTGGTAACTTATCCATGTACCTAGTGGTACAGCCAGCTCATCAACGACCACGACACCACTGGATACAAAACATCGGTCAACATCATGTAATGTGTCTTTAAATCTGTTGGAAGGATTTTTCAGTTAAAGTTGAAACACAGATTTGATGGGTTATAGGGTGATTTGTCGTACCCGCCCCATAAACCTCGACTGACACCAAACTCCGGCTCCACTGCAACCTTCCACCGCTGTCACTGCCGTCACATCCATCAGGTCTCCTGTTATAGTCTGCTCAGCCAAGTCAAAGAAGTCTGAGTGAAGCAACAATACTGCTTCCTAGTAGGGGTGTAACAATCCATCCATCTGGATCGATATCGATTCAGTGATCAATGATCCGATTTCATCGATGCAAAGTGAAAACATCGATCCATCTTTAGGTTACACCTTTATTTTGAAGGTCTGTGTCATCGTCAAAAAGCACCAGGAAAATTACACCAAGCAGACAACAGAAAGGCGATGAGGATGACGTTATATACTCGAGAATGAATCAGCAGGTTGGAAATATTTTCCATTTCAGACAAAATGTGGTCAACAGACAGAACACATGCTGTGTGTAAACAACGCCTAACTTCTCACAGTGACATCAGCTGCTCTGTTTCAACAATGTTCGGCTGAAAAAACACGTGCACGCAGGCTGAAATTCAACCGAGCTGTTCTGTCAGGAGACGCAGAGACTGAAACCAACGGTGAGGAAGAGAAAGTTTAAATCATACATGTAATCTGAAGTTTGAGAGCAGGAAGACTCTGCTAGCTGCTAAGCTAATTTATGCTATGTAAACATGCTTAAGCTGATAATGTGTGACGAGTGAAAAAAAAAAACAGTTTTGAACGTTGACAGTTATTAATGAGCCTGATTTTACACTTTAGTTAAATGATCTTTGGAGACGTCTGTCTTCAGGGCTTTGAGACTGTTTCATTAAAAAGATGATGATTTGTGTTTGAATAAAAACATTCAGAAAGCCCTGAATCTTGTCCATGTGCTGTTGTATGTGTGTTAGTGGCGTCAGTTTAAAGTGAACTTAACTGCATTTGTTATTCATGTGTTGTTTTTATCTTTTATGGCCAAAAACAAAAAAGAAAGGGATGTCAGCTTCCTCTGTCATGGTTTGTATAAAATGATATCATCTCATGTCAGTCGCAGCCCCCTGAATCTAATCAAATCAGGATCATATAAACTTTGTAATATCAGCAAATATATCATTCATAAGAATCGATATAATATCATATTGTGATGAAACTGGTGATTTAAACCCTTATTTCCAAACAACCTAAAGACACCTTGAAATGGTCAACTCACTGTTTTACATCTCTGTATATACATATATTTATTACTTCTTATCAACACATAAAAATGTAAATGTGTTCTTTATATTATATTTTGTATATGTTGTATTTTATTCCTATATTTTACCTCCTGCGCTGTTTCATGTTTGAGCTTCTCAGTTTTACTTGCCTGAATTTTTTAAAACATATATTTCAGGAGGATTGTTGGAGGGACCCTGAGATCCAACATTTTAATGGCCAGTGAGTGCGTCACTGTAATTAATGTGCAGACGACAATAAATAACTTGAAAGTAAAGTTCAGGTTGAGGTTTCAGAGGGAGTTTCATACAGGAACTGTTTCTTGTTAAACAACAGTCGGTGCAGCTTCCTGAAGTCTTATCTCCACAGTGAGGTTGCCAGGTTTGGTGCCGTCGTGTCTGTACAGAGACTAAAACCAACCTGACGTCCCACGCTGTGCAGTGAGAGACGCTGAACACAACAAGAAATAGTTCCTGAGCTTTAGTGGTGCTGGTCGGACTGAGCCAGACGGCTAACAACATCCTGAAAGTAGGACTCAAATCAAAACATCAGATTTTTGTTGTTAAGTTTCTCTTCAATCCTTGATCTCAGTTTGATGATAAAATCAAACCAGCAGCAGACGACAGTGTTGTGTATGTGCACGTTCTCACACTGACTTTTTACTTTTTGTGTTTACCCCCAAAGTAACTGGCAGACTTATCTGGAACAACAATGTCACAGTTGCAGCCCTGAAGGTTGGTGAGCAAAGACTTCAGGCCTCCCTCTGACCCGGACAAACTGACAAAGTATTGAACGCAGCAGATTTTAAAGGAGCCGATCGGAAGGTGCAGACAGTGAACGCAGCATCGTCTGCGTCCCGACCGAGAGGAGGGTCAAGGTAAAAGAGAGACTGCTGGGAGGGACGGAGGACGAGTCGAGTCAGCGGTTCATCAGTGTACGAAAAACAAAAAAAATCTCCTCTCACCTCCGGCCTCCCTCTGAGAGAGAGAGAGAGAGAGAGAGTGTGTGTGTGCGTGTGTGTGCGTGTGTGTGTTCAGTTTATGGATCCAGCCGAGGAGAAAGTTTCACATTATACAAGCTAACGAAAATATCTGCTAAGCGCTGAAGGGAAAGCAGCGAGGGGTCAGAGGTCAACCCTGACAAGAGACGAGCTCCTCACATTCTTCCTCTTCTTCTTCGTCTTCTTCTTCTTCTTCTCTCTGTCTTACATATCTAAACCAGGCTCACACACACACACACACACACACACACACACACACACACACACACACACGCACACACATATTAATGCCTTCGCTCTTCCCTCGGCAGCAGATTGCCCACGCACACCAGGTTTCACCAGGACCCAACCTGACTGGGCGCCCAAAAAAATATTCTGCCTTCTTTGAGAGGAAGAAGAAGGAAGCCTGCGGGCGAGATGATGGGGAACGTAGGCAAGCTGTCAGCAGGGCCGGGCATATGCTGGACCCCCCCACACACACACCCCCACCCCCTAACAAAAAAAACCTCCTCCACCCAAATGCCCCCCTGCACCTCCTTCTGTCTCCTCTCTGCCTGGAAACCAGTCTGCAAACCAGTAAACCAGTCAGAACATCAGGTCTCAGTGTACCTACAGTCGTTTGGACGGTGTAAAGATATATTATTATTTTTATTTTGGGGGAGTTTTGCCAGCATGTGTTGTTTCTGTGTCGTACCTTTCAGCTCTTTGTATTTAAGTTCTCAAAGTTGGAATCAGATATCCGCCATCATGTTCTTATTTAGAATTTTCAGTGTGTACAAAGAGAAGGTAACAGAGGGCTGAGGCGCTCAGTGTTAAAATACAATTAAAGGGAAACATTTTTATTTTTTATCTTATAATTTCAAACTTTTTAAAAGGCAAAATTCTTTTTTTCTGCTTGTCCTCAGAAAACATTTGACAACATGTTTCAGTCACGATCAGGAGCGTTGTATTTCTCCTATTTAAGTTCTGTTCAAGTTCGTGTTCAGGTTTTTATTTCTCCTGATTCAAATTAAATGTGTGTATTGTTTTTTAAAAGCAATTTTTTTGTCCTTTTTTCTGCCTGTCTTTAGAAAATATTCTACAACATGTTTCATTCATGCAAACATGTTTATATTTCTCACAGTAAGACGTGTCGTGTCTCTGTGACACTGTTTTGTTCTCGTATTTAAGAAAGTTGGAAACGGATCTCCAGCACATCATGTTCACTTATTTATTTGATCAGATTTTTATTCATCATTTTCAATGTGTACAAAGAGGATATAAGGGAGGATGAGACGATGAGCCAGTGTTGGGAGGAAGGGTGAAAGTTAGGTTTAAAAATGAGAAGAGTTTTATAAGAATTGTCCTGATTTAAATCAAATATATTTATATATTGTTTACAAATTCAAACTTATTTGAAGGTAAAGTTCTGCTTGTCCTCAGGAAACATTTGACAACATGTTTTGTGGGAAATCATGTATTTTGTTTATATGATATATTTCTTAAAGTAAGATCAGGAGTGTTGTAGTGGAGGGAAAAGTGGGAATGAAAAGCTTGGTTTCCATTACCAGTGTTGTAATGTAATAAAGTACTGTGCTACAATTTTTACTTATTTTTTGAGAGTATCTGTACTTCAGCTTTTATATTTCTGCCAACTTTACTCTTCACTACATTTGCTAATTAAACTGTACACTGTTACTTTAATACATTTTGATGTAGTTTCACTCCAGTATCTATGTACTTCTAAGAATAAGAGCAGAGTAATTATTCAAAGAGATGATGATCATCGACTGGTAACTGTCGGTGTGTGCTCCATATTTAAGGCGGTGCTCATGTTAAGAAGAAATAAACTTCGTAATCCTTTGTATTCTGACCGCTTGTTTTTTTTTATCACCAACATTTACTTCTGCTTTTATTTTCAATAATTAATTATGTTTAATGTAATAAATGACTTTTGATACTTAAGTAAATATCAGATACTTTCAGAGATTTACTCAGGTAATATTCTGTATAATAAATAGGTGACTTTAACCTCTCTGGTAAGAAATGTGCACTTAAATTCAGGTACGACTTTTCATCCACCGCTGGCCATTACTAAATTACAACTCAACAGACTGGACTTTGTACAAAAATAGCGGAAGCTCTCTGAGGCCCCCCTGTAAGGTGCAAAGTGGTTTCGTCCGACCCTGCACTAAGATTTGTCTCTAATTGTAGATAAAGCAGAGTGATGCTCGTGATGCTCGTTATGCTGCTGGAGCACCAACGTACGCTGTGGCGTCTTTCTCCACAAACACCATTTCCCAAAAGAGAAAAGACAGACAGGAAGGAGAAAAGAAAAAATTCAAAAGGTGTGTGAGAGAGAGACATGGATGGAGAGACATGTATCGAGAGAGGAAGGACGGGGGGCCAACAGAGACGGCTTCTGCACAGGGCCCAGAATCTGGTGCTGTGCCCCTGAGTGAGGTTAAAGTCTTGTTATAGTGTCGGGATCA
This sequence comes from Epinephelus cyanopodus, assembly GCA_026686955.1. Lineage (NCBI taxonomy): Eukaryota > Metazoa > Chordata > Actinopteri > Perciformes > Serranidae > Epinephelus > Epinephelus cyanopodus. The sequence continues at coordinate 1,875,296 of CM048920.1, forward strand.
GAAGTGAAGTTTCGTATGAGCAGCAGAATGTGTGAAATACACACACTGAAGTTTATGTTTTTTATAGCAGTGACTCTGCTTGTTCTACTTTTCATTCTTTTGCTTTGTAGTTTATTCAGTTTGCAGCTGTTTGCTGAGGGTCTGTGACGACGCAGGAGCCACTGTGTGAGACTTTACAGTTTTCATTTTGAGATAAACACACAGTCTGTCTGAAGGAAAAGTTGCAGTGATCTGATTTATTTCATTCACATTTTCTGCTTCTCTAAAAACAAAACACAAAGTTTTTGTTTTCTGCACCTCCCTGATCCACACTGTGTCGTTGTATTATGGTCTGTCTGCTGTTCAGAGCCAATTTCTCGATTGTGTTGGAGTGTTTTTTTTATTCTCTGTAGATCTCAAAACACCACCCTGCTGAAATAAACATAAACTTAAAATATTTTAAAGGTACAGATTTGTTTCCAATGAAACTTTGTCCTTCTCAGGTTCAGCTTTTCTTATTTTAGTGAAAAGACTGTGTGTGCTTCTGTCCCTGTTCGATCTCAGAGCTGAACTGCATGATGTGGCCTTTAGCTACAAGTTTTTTGTGAGATCAGATAGTTAAAGTTAACCCTTTAAAAACTGACGTCATGCAGACGACTGCAGGAGATTGTTGTTGGCACGATCCTGTAAAATAAAAACCATTAACAGCTGGAACATTCATTGTTTTGCACCAGGAAGTTAAGGTTTCACACACAGGTACACTCTTGATGATGTCACTGCATCATGTTACGTACAGTGCAAAACTGTGCAGTGGCGCCAGTGGAGTTAATAATGAAACTTTCAAAATACTTTTGCTCTCTGCTCATAAAAATTATTATATCTCAAAACCTGAAGAGTGACACAGTTTAGATCAGTAACAGAATGTTTAGAAATAGTTTGTTCATGTTTCTACATTTAGAAATCTTTTAAATCAAAATGTTCTGTGTTTTTATTTTGGAAAACTGGATGAAAAAGCTCAGTCCGCACAGACATGCCTCGGGAACCAGAAGGTTACTGCCTCAAGTCCCTGTCCAGACCAAATATGGAGCAGCTGGAGAGGCGCCAGTTTACCTCCCGGGCCCTGCCAAGGCGCCAAAGGTGCTCCACACCCTGACAATCTTCCACTTAATGCATGTATACATACACAGTAGGTGCATGTGTGTGTTTATGACAACAAAACTACTAACAAAAATTAATTTTAAAGTATATCTGCTGCTTCTTCTTTTAAAAATTAATACAAAAAAATCAGACATGTTTCTTCATCAGATTTTACAACATAAAAAGACAAATTGATCCAAAAGATTTTAAATGCAGAACACAAATAAAATTGATCATTTCAACTATGTACGTACTTTAGTTTTTGAGATTCGCTCATTTTTATGAGCAGAGTGAAAAGGCGTTTCTCGTTCCTCTAGCGTCACACAATATGCTGCAGAAAGAACGAATGTTTTAGCAATTATGGTTTTTATTTTAGACCGATAGAAACAGGATTGTGCAAACAACAGCTGCGGCCTTTACGGGGAAATTCTGGTGAAATTACAGCAAAATACCATGTTTGCATGGCACGTGAGGTGAGGCAACATAAGCTCATGATGTGATGACAGAGAAGACAGAGGCTTTAATATTTCTTTATACTCCACAAGTTATTTGAACTATGTACATTATTTAGTTTTTAGATAAGTCACTACAAGAATACAACACGATGACACAGAAAACAGAAGCTTAGGTTTCTGCTGCAGAAAGAATGAATGTTCTAGATATTATGATGTTTATTTTAGATCAATATACAGATAGGACGATGCAAACAACACTCTCCTGCAGATATGACGGGAAATTAAACTGGTGCAAGTACAGAAAATACGACCTTTGACAGCACGTTAGTTAACATGAGGTCATGACGTCATGACAGCGAAGACAGACGTCTTTACCATCAGCGGGTCGTCTGTTTTTAAAGGGTTAAATATGAAACGTAATGTGTTAAATGTGATGCAGCGTAACGTACAGACAGAGAGGAGTGTGATGAACAGACTGACGGACAGCTGCTTTAATCGGCTCGTTGTGTTTATAATGGAGTGAATTCACCTGAACACAACAACACTGAGAGGTAACAAGGCAGGCAACACACACACACACACACACACACACACACACACACACACACAAACAGATGTGCAGTCTCCCCCCAAAACACAATATGAAAACAACAGAGGAGACCTGCCAGCTGTTCACATAAAAACAGGGAGTCTGCACACACAGCTGGAGACACACACACACACACACACACACACACACACAGGACCTGGCAGGTGTGATGGCAGGACAGGAACCAATGGGATCGCTGCATTAATTACAGCAGGGAGATGACTGATCAGAAGCTCGTCGGCTGCTTTGTTAGAGACGTCACGGAGCTGCTTCCTGATTGGACAGCCAATCAGCCAATCAGAGCAATGCACACAAAATAGTTCTTCACTGGAACACAACTAAAACATTTTATACCAAAATGCAGATTTAAATGTTCAAATTTTTGGAGGAAATGACAGTTCAGTTTTAATAATTTAATCATAGACATCTAAACACGTTTAAAGCCTCTTGGTGCGTTTAATTAGTTTGAAGACGTTTATAATGTTTATCATATATTAATATTTTTTAAAAGATAAATCTGATCTCGAGTTTGGAGGTTGAGGTGAAATTCCTGTTTATGAGGATAAAAATGATTATTTCCTTAATATGAGATATTTAGTTTGTTGAAGTCAAACTGCAAAACCTTCAAATGAAACCACTGAAATTAATTTAACTGTGTGGCCTCCACAAATGAAAATATATTATAATATATCTTCTTTAATTTGTGATCAGTGTTTATATTTTTGTTGTTGTTTATTTGGTCTGTTACTACACTCTAAAATTTAACCTCGTTTGTTTTTGACACATTACTGAGAACAATCTGGTGACATAAATATCTGCAGGATGTGAGATACGAGGGAGAAATGTTGTGTGTCAGATACAGATCGATGTATAAGGCGTGAGGGAGTGATGGCGGCTGAGTGGCGTCCACTGGTTTTAGGCCGCGGCTGCAGCCAGCGTCACGTCCGCTGGTTTTTCCGCTCTAATGCCTTTTTAATTGAACGCTGCCACCGTCCTGTTGTCTCATCTCACGCTGTATATCTGTCTCTGTCTCCAGAGGTGGGGGGGGGGGGGGGTGGGGGCAGACAGGAGCTTTACCGCAGAGCGGCAGTGGGCCTTTTGTGGCCCTCGGCGGCGGTCGGGAGGCCGGGCCCCGTCTCCTGCGGTGTGACTAACGTGGGGCGACAGCGCCAAGGCGGCGGCCGATTGCCAGGGAGCCTCACGCCGCTCGGCTCGGCTCCGGGCCGCCTTTGTGCGCCACTGCCGCCCGCTATCTTCCCACAACATGTGCTGCTGTCGGGGGCCCGAGCGGGCCAAATCTGCTTTTTTGGAGAGAAAGCTCCCCACAAATCCTCTTGATGCGCTCCCGCTCTCCCCTTTAATGTCTTCATTTACCATAGCCAGTGGCCTTGTAGTGTTTTGAAGTGGGAGGGGGGGTGGGAATGGATGACTAATTCATACGAGCATTGTGTTTGAACTTCAGATGCATGGCTGAGAAATTCATGGGCTTCTTGTGCTGTGATTCTGCAGCAGCCAATGTGAAGCCTGTCAGGTGCTGATTGGAGATATTTATTATGAAAGGGAGCTGGTTTATGGAATTACAAGCAGCTGAAAGAAAGAAACAAAACTCACGTTCCCTCTAATCGGCACGGATAAAATAATAAATGTCTCAGTGTCAGTAATTGCCTTCACTCAGATGGTTTAAATTCAAAACAAACACTGAGTAAAAGTGTCAGTGTGGAGACACAAATGTGAGAGATCAGACATGTTAAGGATCAAGTCATTAATGAGACGTAACGAGTCAAGAGGACGGAGTCCATTCACAGTGTAATGTCTCCCTCTGCTGGTGGGCTCAAGGTAACACATCTATCTGACTTCATTTCAAACACAGCAGCAGCAGAGTGACATGTGAGCAGCAGAGGTCAAACAGAGGTCATGCAGCCTCCTGAGGGCTCCTTCAGACCACAGAAGACACGACGTGGTCACGGCAAAGCCTCTCAACTCTTCCTTCAGTTACAACTCAAATAAAACAATCACGAGGAGACGCATCGATCATCCTGAGCTCACATGCCACAGATTTAATGTTTCACAGATATTTTCTAACATCGTCTTTTGTTCTGATGATTCAACCAGGAGAGTTTCATGTTGATCCAACACTAACTCTGTCTACGAGAGCATGAAGCAGACGCTCACTGCAGGAACCTGAAATATCTCCTGCCTACCTCCACTCCCTCTTACAAAACCACGAACCACCTCCTCATGCCACACTGACTGCCTCCTACACCTCTACAGACCACCTTAAACTCTTCCAACAAGGCACAACATCTCCCAAAAAAAAGGTGGTAAAACTGGAGGCTTCACACGAAAATGAAACTGACGTCCCAGCAGATCCCCCGAACGCTCCAAACACACTGTGTCTACTGCTTTATTCCAAATAAACTACACTAGAAGGGTCTAATCTGTGTGAAATGAAAGATTTTAAGATAAAGCACTGAACGAGTCTGAAGCATCTGTGGAAGTGCGGGAGCCAAAACTTAAAACATTTACTCAGGTACTGAACCTGAAGACGCATTTTACTGCTGGAAATATGGTCTCTTCATATGCAGGTATTTATCAGCTCCAGCTCAGACTGGCAGTGATGGAAACACTGAGTGAATGTGCTAATTTAACCCTTTCCACTCGGGTCAAGCAACGACGGGCCGCCACAACACACTGTCTGTTCATGTCCAAGCAGTGCACGAATATTGTTTCAAAATGTAGTCTGCACAGTTTGAGAGAAACTGAATACGTAGGAGAAATAAAAAGAAGAGACCACAGGCCAATCACCGGCCTCCATGCTGCCTGTCACTGTTTATTAACCTGTTTATCTGTGACAGCGAATGTCACACGGAGGCACTCGTCGTCTGCTTCACAGCTCTGTACGCTACACAGCAGTCTGTCACCTATTTTTGAGAGCTCTTTCCACGTTTGAAAAACGTGCACATTCATTTTATTTATGTTCTTTTTAATATAAAACACATGATGTGCTTCTATGATATGATGCAGTGATACACAACTCATCTACTCAGCAGTGTACAAAGTATCACAAATTGGCTCCAAGTTGACAAACCACAACACTGAAATCCTCTTATGAGAATTTGTCAGATTGAAAACAGAACAATTAAATATTTTGTGATAATGAAACGCATTTAAAAGGAGCCATTCTGCAGAATAATATTTCTACTTTTTCTCAAAGCTCCAGTGTGAAGGACTTAGGGGGACACATGGGCAGAAATGGACCATAATGTAATAAGTGTGTTGTGTTTTTGTTACCTCAGAATAAGCCGTTCATATCTACATAGGCAGCAGGTCCTTGTATGTCATGTTGCTCCACCATGTTTCTACAGCAGCCCAGAAAGGACAAACCAAACACTGGCTCTAGAGAGGGACATTTTCGAGTTTTTGTGACAACCACACCAGTTGAAGCCCATCAGCTCCCAGTGAAAACCTCCCGAAAGTCTGGATCAGAAACAAGGTGAGCCCACATTAGCAGGTGCTGGGCTAACGGCCAGCGTCCAATATGCCAAGCAGCTTCTGAGAAAGAGTTATTTTAAAGTCAGTGTTTCTAAATCAGCTGAGCCCTGGACTACGAAGCAGGATGTGGAGTCAGAGAGGTAACTTCAGGGTTAACTCTGGGTTTTCAGTATTATGAAGCTGGTTCTCTTTTTACGGGAATAAATCACTATGGTAACTGATGCTGAACAGCTGACCTGATCACAGCCTGTCAACACCTGACGTCTGACCAACCAGATCACTTAAGAAAAGAGTCTCAGGTCAAACAGAAGAGCCTGTGTGTGGTTATAGGTCAGCAGGATCATTTCATTGTTTCCACTGGTTTTAAAGCAAACGCAGATGGTTCATACACTGAACATGAACGCACACGTGGCTGAAATTTAGGGTTGACTGAACTAGTTGATAACCAGCTTTGTAGCAGCAGTTATCCAGACGGCCGATGTAACAGGTTAGTCAGACCAGGTAACCAAAAAATATCCTGGCTAAGTTGAACTGGCTTCAGAGTCCAGGCCTCTGAGCGCAGAGTACAGCTGGATGTAATCTGCAATCCTCACCGCTAGACGCCAACAAATCCCCCCAAATCCCAAACGGTTCTGAGGACTTCTTCCACCTCCTCCACGCATTTGAAATATATGTTTATATTTTATCACCTGTAGGAAGTTGACTCATCAGCTGGTCTGTGTCACTGATGTCTCTAAATAATAAAAGCAATTAATATTTAAATCATTGAGTCGTCCTGAAGAGAGTCACAAACTAAATACCTTCTTTTAAAAGCTCTGATTTCATTTAAAACATTCAGTGTGTGTGTGTGTGTGTGTGTGTGTGTGTGTGTGTGTGCGCGCGCGCGCTGAGTGGACTCGGAGGTGTGTGACCTGAGTGTGGAGGAGAGTGATGAACGCGGCGGGGGCGACAGCGGGGAGCGAGGACGGTGAAGGATGCTGCAAGAGGAAGTGGGACGCAGGGACGCCATCACTCACCGACCCCCGTCACCCCTCCCGCCTCCTCTCGCCTCCTCCCGCCTCCGCCACCTCCGCCCTCCATATGTGGACCGGAGGAAGATGGATCTGGGTTTGCGGATGATGCATGGACCGGAGGAAACACCTGGGCACGAATCCAAACATGTTTGTCATGAAATCTGGATCAGTCGGTTCACCTGTCGTCAGGAATCGTCTCAACAATCAGCACATCAGCCTCAACTCCCTCCTTGACCACATATTAAACAGTCCACCTTAACAACTTTGGATACTTCACTTTTCCTTGTCTTTTATTAGACAGGACAGACTAGGCGCCGCACCACATCTTGCACTTGAGATGGAAAGCCTGACAACCTCTTACGTCCCCACATTCATCCTTAACGTCCTCTCACATTCTCTTGGTCCACCTTAACTCCCCTCAGATCAGATCAATCTACCACAGTCCACCTTAATGATTGTCTCCTGATCCACCTTGTTCCACCTTAATTATACTGCACTCCTTCATTAACACCTTTAACACCTCCTACTCAAACACAGTCCACCTTAAACTCTCCCTTAATCATGACCATACCACGTTAACGTCCCCTTACAACCTCCAGACCACCTTAAACACACACCAGCTGCACGCTCAGCTCAGCTTCTTGTCCTGGTTGTACCTCCCCGTCTCTTCTTCTCCTCTCTCCTGTCTTTCTACTTTCCCACATCAGTCCATCCTCTCCTCCGCCCCCCCTCCTCTCCCTCCTCCTCTCCCTCCTGGACTGTGTCCGGCTGTGATTGTGGGCTCTGCAGCAGTAAATGGATGTGCCCTCCTGAGCGAACGGGTCAGCACTTATTTCCGCAGCGCTTAATGAGAAGCACATGGCTGCCGTAGCGCCTCCTCCTCCTCCTCCTCCACCGCCTCTTCACGCTCCCTTCAGGCCTCCTTCATCCGGCCGACCGAGACCGGAGGGGAGAATGAATCCCCGAGAGGAAGATGGAGGAGCGGGTTGACTCCCCAGGAGAGGGAGGTGAGCGGAGGAGAAGACAACAGGATAATGTCATGTGATATGACGGAAGAATGAATGCACTCAAGTCCAAGATGGAGATCAGACCACCTTAACCACAATTGTCCACCTTAATTATCTCCTGATACCATTTCACTTCCCCCACATTGAGCTGCACTACCATACCACCTTAACTCATTCAGAAATTACCTTTCAACTAACCTCTTTATTCCACCTTAACCATTCCTGAACCACCGCAGTCCACCTTAAATACCTGCTGTACCTCTTTACACTACTTTATTTCCCTCTTACAGTGTGCACGTCATCCTGCACCATCATGTTCTCCTGTGCACCACCCTAACCCCACCACATACCACCTTAATTCCCTGTTTTGCTTTCACGAATCACATTTTCCTCTCAACTAAAACTCTTCATACCACCTTAAGACCATACTCCACCTTAGGAACCTGTCTACGCCATCACTTTTGTCCCCAGACACCCTCATACTACCTTAACTCCCTGATATCTTATCTCTAACCCTGACCCTCCTTAACCAGCTCCCACACATTCTTATACCACCTAATTCCACCTTAACTACTTCCTAAACTACAATAGTTTACCTTAGAAACACGTGCGCTGGCATGTCAGCACGCCTGCCATGTGGCTACATTGAAAACAATGAATTTGAGGGTGCAAAAACCGCAGCATGTGTACAGCCCCTTAGAGGTGGAAGGTTATCTACAGGTGATTACTGCAACATTTAATTTCATTACATCAAAATTCCTTGACTTTTCCAGGTTTTCCATGACTGTCAGAACCCTGTACAACAGGGGTGTCAAACATACGGCCCGGGGGGCCAGAACTGGCCCGCCAAAGGGTCCAATCCGGCCCTCGAGATGACTTTGCACACCTAATGTTGATGCACATGCGAAGCTAAACAGTGAGCAGATTCTGCCTCAGACGCTCTTCCACTCTGACCAGAACACAGCTGTGTGAAATAACAATGAACACTGACTGTGGTCTTATTTAAAGACACTGAACACGGTGCAAAATATTGTCAACCAGCAGCTTCAGTACAAAAGAATCTGTATCAGACTTCTGTCTTTTAACAGTATGGTGGAACCCTGCGGACAAAACGTCAGACTGTAAATGGTCTGTAAGGTGAGGAGAACTTCACCTGCTTCTTCAAAAACTTCCATCTTGGTGGAAAATCATGAAGGAAATTATGAAGAAAACTGGGATGCACTGTTGAATGTACACATAGTTTCTTAGAGGATTTTGCAGGCTGCCCACTGAGCTGAGCCAGAGGGTGAAGCTTTCGATTTACTGGTCCATCTACGTCCCAACCCTCGCCTATGGTCATGAGCTGTGCAGGGGGAGCTCAGACACCTGGAGGGACTGATGTAAGACATTTTAACACCAATTAAGACCATTATTTTAATTGATGTATTCAATGCCTCTAAAGGCTTTTTAAGAATCTGTGAGAGCTCTGGTTTATGTTGAGGTTTCTACCATTTTATTAAAAGTTTTCATTTTTTTGGGGAGAGTTTTTCCTTATCCATTGTGAGGGTCCAAAGGACAGAACGATGTCATATACTGTAAAACTCTCATCATGATTTTGGGCTCTATAAATAAAACCGAAAATTAAAATTGAAAGTGTATTGATGTTTCAAAGAAAAGAACTGATGTTGAAGATCAGATTGTGTTGCCTTGAGAACATGTTGGAATAAGAGAAGAAATTTGTCTGTGTGTGTGTGTGTGTGTGTGTGTGTGTGTGTGTCCAGCTGCAGACGGACCGAGGCACTGGGAATAGGTGCATCATGAATATTCATATCGGAGCCTCTGGTTGGAACAGCTGCCAGAGAGAGAAACAGGCTGCTGGGATACGATCGATCGCCACACACACACACACATGCACACGCACACACACACACACACACACACACACACACACACACCACACACACACACACACTGCAGGCTGCAGCAGGTGGAGGTGGAATCTGTCTGTTTGTCTGCTTCAGGCGACTTCAGGTGGAGATGCACAACAACAAGGCCGCGCTGTCGCCAACATGTGGCGTCGACGCGGCACGGTCGACCCGCCGTCAGCTCACTGTTAGTGTGAGAGTGATTGACGCCTGCAGAGATAACTGGTACACGATGTGTATGTGGACGGAGCTCAAATCCGACGTGTGTTCAGCTGCAGTTTCCTCTCACGTCCACGAGACACAAGCTGCTGTGATAAAACTCTGGATTGAAGTGAATGGGAAAACCTTCAAGTTTCACACTTTGCCTGAAACTCCATCTTACTCTTACACTATATATCAACTTTTAAAATGTACTTTGCATCCTGTGAAAGAGTTCTTCCATTCAAATCGACAGACATTCTTCTTTCAAGTGACAAAAAACCTGATTCAGGGCTGAACAGTGGTCGAAAAATATTCGGATCCTTTAGTAAAAGTAATAATACCTCTGTTGTCTGTCACAACTTAAAGCTCCACATTCAAAATATTCCTTAAAATACTAAAGTATCAGCATCAAAATATACTAAAAATACCAAAAAGTAAAGTACTCATTATGCAGAGTGGCACATTTCCAACATGTTCTCACTCTCAACTCAACAAATATGACGCTTCAAATTGTGACACTCTAGGTAACCTTTAGTATCAGTTTTAGACGTGTCAGTTTCCGTGTCAGTACATACTCGTGACACTCGTCACTGTCTTTCAAAATAAACTTCCATCATCTCAGGAAACACCACGGAGACACTTTAGGGTTAGGCAACAAAACTATGCTGTTAGGTTTAGAAAAAGATAATGTTTGGGTTAAAATAAGTGCGTAGACAAAACTTTCGATTTCACATGGGAGATAAACAATGGTCTCCTGGGTGAAAGTCCTGTGTTGTCTGTGCAGTTTACACTTCAATAAATATGACAAAAATAGCCTTGGGAATTTAAAAAAAACTCTTGGTTACTGTAAAAATGACCAAAACCTTTCACCTTTTTTTCAGGACAGTTATGGTTCTTTATGGAGAATTTAAAATATGTGAATGATGAATCCTTAGCGTCCCCATGTTTGGTCCCCCCTCTGTTGGGGCACCTAGCACACAGATCTGCTACTAAAAGGTGGAGCTAGAAACCCTGCAGTCTGATTGGTCAGTAGAGGACGGTCACTCTGGTTTTATGTAACCTCTGTTCATACATCAGTAAACTGCAACTATAAAATGAAAGAGAAAAAATAACTTCATTCACTGGGCCGACTGCCGGCAACTTTTAAGGTGGAACGTTAACTTGTAATGTTACTCAATGCATGAGTTGATGACGTGAATCCATCAGCACACCTTAAATTTCACTGTGACAACTTTGAGCATCACTTTAGTTTTTATATGACACACACTTTTAGTAATGACTTTAAAAATATAGATTAATTTGGAGCGGATTATGTGAAGGTCATATATTCTAATCCTCACTTTTCTTCAGATTTGCCTCGAATAAATACAGTTCTGCTCTTAACAAGAGCTTTGTTAGAGCGGCCTTCTCTTTTCATATCATTATTTTGTTATTAGATAATAAGAGGTATATTAAAAGTACAGCCTACAAAGTATTTGTTCCCAGGGTTTGATGGTTGATGTGATGCTCTCTCTCTCTCGTCTTTGTCAGAACTTAAAGGAGAATCAGATGTCATTTCCTGTTTGATTCCAGCGCTTCTTCTCCAGCAGCCCTGGAGGCAGTTTCCAAAACTCTGTTCTTTGGGGTTAAATCAAGTTCCCTCCAAACTTTTCCCCTAAATATTACGATTATACCACCAGTGTGCTGGGGGGGGTGGTGGTGGTGGTGGTGGTGGTGGGGGGGGGGGGGGGGGGGGGGCAGACAAATCCTCAGTTGGCCCTCCAGATGTTTCGGCAACAAGCAACAACTGTCTGGTCCTCAGGAGAGCCGGCCCTCACATGTCACTCAGCTGTTTCTGAATCACACACCAACAACAGCTGAGACGCTTCGTACGACAAACCTGCACCTCTCGTCTGTGCACCGTTTACTACGTTTTCTGCTCCTCAACATGTGCTTCACTGTGCTGCTCACTGTTTACCACACGACTTCAGATTTTAAAATCGTTCATCTGCATCAACATCACGTCTGAATTTATTGTTGTAAAAGTTACATTCATGGCGTGTGGTGATGAAGCAGCAGACTGATTTGAGTGTCGGCAGAAAAAAACTTGGTTGTGTTTAGAACAAGATCATGTTTTGGCTTAAAGCTCCAGTGTGCAGGATTTAGGGGGACACATTGGCAGAGATGGAATATAATATAATCACTGCGTTTTCTCTACCTCAGAATGAGACATTTATGTCGACACAGGGAGCAGGTCCTCGTCTACAGGGATCACCATGTTGCACCACCATGTTTCTACAGTAGCCCAGAACGGACAAACCAAACACTGACTCTAGATAGAGACATTCATGTTTTCCTGTTTTTGTGTCACTGCAGTCGGCAGCCCCTCCGCACTGCACAGCATTGGAAAAACACTGATTCTTTTAATGTGAAATGTCTTTATTCATTGTTTTTACTGGTTTAAATCAGCTGGTCTGTTTGTTTGAAGAGGAAGAGACTCTGTGGAAAATTTGGCTCACGGAAAAAAAACCCATGCACGTCTGTATCTGAGGTTATCAGAAAAAAAGATGAGCACACATGAAAGGGTCGTAGGTTAGATGCCTGTCTCCGACATGCCAAACAGCATCAGAAAAACACTGATCAGTAACATCCCAGTAAAAACTTCCTGAACAATAAACACAGAAGGAATTCTAACCAGAAGTTTACGCTGGTTGCAGTATGAAATCCTCACTGCTAGACGCCACTACATCCTCTTAAATCTGACACACTGGGCATTTAATATACCCACTTTTTGTGGAACAAAAAAATGGAAAAATAGCAATTGGTTGCTCAAAAACAACCGGCATTGTTTGTTGGATTTGAACAATGGAAACGTGGCAACCAATTGCTTAAAAGCACCGACAGTCAGTGGCACAAACGGCGCTGGAAACACTCCTGTGGGTCACTAAACAACACCCATGTTTGGTGGTACAAATGCTGCTGGAAATGCAGCAACCAGTTGATAAAAAACACCCACATTCAGTTGCACCATCAGCACTAGGAATGCTGCACTAAAGGCCTGAACATACTTGGGCAGAACAGACTCTGCGGAAGTCTGCGCGGACTCAAAGCGGACGTCCGCAAGCCCTGTGCCCACAAAGCTCAGGTTTTACAACCACGTGGACTCCACTCCGCACACCAGTGACTGCGCGGCATGTATTTTTCACATCGCGAGGATTTTTCAAGAACATTTTTACAGGAAACTACAACGCTGAAGGACGCTCGACTATGAAAGCCCGAATGACTGCGGACATTCCTCGCGGAGTCCGCTCCACTCAAAGTACGCCCGAGTATGTTTGGGCCTTAAGTCACTACAAAACATTCCTCTATCTATAGCACAAACGGCACTGGAACCAGCCGTCTCTTGAGACTGGTGGCTTTGACCAACTCGTATACTGTGGCACAAACACTGCTGGATATGTGGCCAATGGTAGTTAAAAAATCAACTGGTTTTGTTGTTTGTTGGTCTTAAACTGTGGTCTGCAGCTTGGCAGGTTTCACACCTTGGTGACACACCATCCACCATCCTCTCCACCACCTGATGACACGGATCAGATCACACACTACGTCACTTTAGAAACTCAGATATGAAACGTATGATACTGGACAGTGTAACGTATTTGTGGTTTTCTTCTGGCGACAGGCTGAGAGTAATACCACACCACAGTTTTACCAAAGCGCTAAAATATGACATCTGACAAATAACTCACAGCTCACAGTCCACATACGAGAGTTTAGTATTCCTGTATTCCTAGCATCTTTGTATTTTTATTCTACATGTTTATTGTATGCGTTGTGTTCACATGTTGTGCTGGGCTGCTCTAACCAATTGCCCCTTGTGGGATTAATAAAGTTGTCTGAGTCTGAGTTTCCCTGAGCTTTCAACCAGATCACACATCTGTGAGCTTGCCAGCTCTTATGAGTTCATTAACACCAACTTAAAACAGAACAAATATCACGTGACAGGTCGAAGGCCTCAGAGAAAGGTTCAGCAGACTTTAAGTTGGGATTGTCTTGGGTTGGACTGTCGCCAGAAGTTTTGAAAAATAAAATATTTTCATGTTTATGATTATATTTCCATGTTTATATTATATTTGTCAAAGCACTGAGGTTTAATACGCAGACTTTCACATAGGTGAATTTTATTTATTTTGTTCATGGGATGTCAACAAACCAAGTCATGAAATTATTTCATGTGGGTCGTGTTATTCTGTGATCTCAACTCATGCTGTCAAACACAGTTTATTTCATCATCTCTCAACAATCCATCAAATCTGTTTTTATATTATCACAGACTGATCATGACAAAATAAATCTTGACTGATTATTACACGCTGTGTTTGGCTGTTTGTATATTCAGGATGAAAATGTAGATTTCAAAGAGACAGTTGTGCAAATATTTCATGATGTGATTATTCTGTGATCTCAACAAACATCAAACTGTGGTCTTGTGATCGAGGTCGGATTATTTTGTGGTTTAAAAAAAAAAAAAAATATACATATATATAATATATGGCAACATTTTTTCAGTTTGGCCAGGATGTAAATGCAGATTTTAAAGTATAGTTTTATTTTAGCGAGGAGCTCAAAGACAGTCTGAATATGTGGATTAAAAAGAGTGTATCTTGGTCATGTGTCCGACCCTCTTCACCTCTGAACTTCAACGTTCCAGCGTCTCCTCCTGCTGCCTCTCAGAGTGTGAAAAAGGAAAGATAAAACTCTGTTTGCTCTGTCAGATCTGTTTATTTCATTTTTTGCCTCACTTTTCTTCACGGTGTCCCAGTTATCAGTGCAACATGAGCCAAATGTGTTTGGGGAAACTCGTGTGTGTCATGGAAGCGATGCAGAGAGGGGAACAGATGGGCTAAATTAATTAGCCCATGTATGTTTAAGTAGAAAGGTATTTATTTGCGTGAGTGGCCGAGGGGCTGGAATTAAACGGAGGAGGAAAGAGGGACAGGGGAGTAACTTCCTTTTTAGCGAATCTCGGGGAAAAGCGACGTTTTCACAAGCTCGCAGCGATCGGGTTGCAACGCAGAGTGGTTTCAGGGAATTATAAATAAATCAGAGTCAAACAGGCGATCTGGACGGAGGAGGAGAGCTCTTTGTTTACGGCCGACTCTGGAGACCTGAAACGGACCCTCCGAATAAATAAATACCACCGCTACAGGAAGTTCAGCCGCTTCCCCTCAGGCCCAGTTTAGTTTTATTAGCTACAGTCCTGCAGAGATACCAAACAATGAGACTTGCTCCCCCCGCCTCCCCCGCCTCCTCCTCCTCCTCTTTAAGCATGTATGCTGCTCTCTGGCTTCAGCTGCATTTGTTCAGAAAACTTAAAATGATGGAGGCTCCGAAGATAAAAAACTGAGGACAGATGTTAAAATTTTGACTTTACTGGTTTGCTGTGCAAAACTATAATTATGACATACCAAGTAATAATTATGATAATAATAATTTAAGAGCTGCAATACGAAATGATCATATGGCCAAATTCAGAGAAACACATTTTTACAATTTTTTTTGTGTCACAAAAAAAAGCAATTACCTATAAATAGGAAACAACTGTTCACTTTCATGTAAACTGGCATAATAAGGGAAATACCTGCTTATTTTTACCATCTGAAGTTTTGTTAAAACCGTTGTAAAACCAGACTGGCTGTTTGTTACATCAGTGTTAGCGAGCCAGGTCCTCTGCTCCCCTGACTTTTCAGCACATTGCTGATTTTCACTGCATGTTACCCAACAAATTTAGAGAACCACAAGGCCTACAGCAGGATGTAGGTTTCATCCTTGTACATAATAAATTACCAAACTGGTGGTCAAAATTTAAACTTGGCATTCAGATGAATTGATGATGATGATGTGCAGAAAAACCAACAGGAAACGATGGGCTGTTCAATTTATAAAAATGCATTTAGTGTTTACTACATAATTTATTTATGTTTCTCCCTCAAACATATTTGAATCTTATATAGCTTATGGAACCGTCTCACTGTCAGAGATGAATGAACTGGACAACGTAGTTTTTAACCAAAGAAAGAACAATCAAACGCACTCAAAGTTTTTCTCAGACAGGATCTGGCAAAAGTTTAATAACTAACTAATAACACACCAGCTCATATCTGCTCCCTGCAGCTTTGAACCAAGTCCCGCCTTACTGTGTTGTGATTGGCCACCTACACAAGGCGGACCTGGTCACCGGTCACTCAGCACTAGAAATCGAAAATGGACCAAAAGTTTCGGGCCTAACTGGTATTTGCGATTTGGTCTGGTGATGTCAGGCTACAAAAATTCCACAGGGGGCCTTTAAATCAGCCTCAAACAGACAGGAAGTCACAGCCGCATCATCCACTGACGGTAAAAACACACTCTTTGGCACAAAATAAAAGCAAACTGACAAAGCTTGGCTGTGACTGACAATAATATCCTCCTCTACAAGCAGTGAAACTGAAACACACTGGCACCACCACACGGCTGTGCATCAATTGCTGCACCGAGCACCAACAGGAGGCGTCATGCTGCAGCGCATCAACAGAAGACCACACAAAGTTATTAATTTTTACTTCCTCCACCTCTGTTAGCTTAAAATCCTGTGGACACACTCACACATCATCAGTTAAACGCACTCACACATTTGGGGTTCAGTTCAGATGCTCTGACATGCAGACTCGAGGAGCCGGGAATCAAACCACCGATCTTTCAATTAGTGAACCTCCTGAGCCACAGCCGTGTCAAGTAAAACAAGAGAATAATAGATATTTGTTTAAGCTTTATTATTAAATATTCTAATGTCTCTTATGAGGTGGCAGAGCATCTCTCTCTGTGCTCAGGATGTCCCTCCGTCTCTCAGGATAGAGGCACAAATAAAACAAGCGTTGAACTTCATGCATGCATTCTTTAGGCTCTGTTAATAATTGAAGGAGCAGGCCAGAGGCGGGTTTGCAGTGCGGAGGTGGAGGCAGTGGGGGCATTGGACAGGTGTGTTCAGGGTGAGGAGGAGGGTGAGGAGGAGGGCCTGGAGAACAACAGCTTGCTCTCAGCAGGGGTCCCAGGGAAGGAGCAGGTGAGGAAGGTATCCATTGCACTGCTTTTTACAGCGTCTACCTGACACCGGTTCAGAGGGGAGGTGAGGAGGAGGAAGAGGAGGAGGACGAAGAGGAGAGGAGGCGCTCGCAGTCCAAGATATCACCAAAGCAACAGAAGGCAGGAAATCACCTTCTGGCAAATGAGTGGACAGAAATGAGAGAGCTGCTCTGATCAGCTCGCAGCTGAAATCAGACTCACACACAGTTCTGCTGTTATTTAACAAGTGTCACAGACACAAATCAGCCTGAAACGGACAAACACTCTCACAGTGACATTTACACAACAACTCCTGCAACACGGAGCAAAGATCCCATATCAGTGCGCTCCTGTTTCTCAAATTTTAAGTCTTTATACCTCATGCTGTCCCAGTGACACGACAGAGATTGGTGAGGTGTAGGGGGGGTTAACCCACATGATGTCATCTGCTCAGATGAGGTAAACCCCCTCTGTAAGACTGACACAGAGCCAGAGGTTAAAGGTCACGGGGATCTGGATCCGCCCGGTCTGTTTGGAGAGAGTCCCATGGCGGCCGTCGTCACCTGTCACTCACAGATCAATACGCCTGACGGGACTTATTAAATCAAGGTGTGTTTGTTTTTCTCTGCGGCAGAGATAATAATCTTTTTCTCATCACACTCACATTTCTGTCTGAACCAACAGACACAAAATCCAACTTCATTTAAACAATGGATTTCTGCATAAATACATTTACAGAATCTAAGAAACAACTTATAATGGCATTGGTCATCACGCCTTCCATGATAAAGTAGTGCACGAAAAAGATTAATTAACACATCACCGCTAGTCACCATTCATTCCTCAGACCTGATATTGTAAAACAATGTTATCAAACTGCTCTTTAAAAACTACTGTTTCCAATATTATCATTTAATTCTTAGACACATAATTCTGTTCAAATTTGTCAAACTAAGACACTGCAGCTCCGCTGTGGTTTAGTACAAATTTATCTTTGTATCTTAGCTCTGCAACAGAAATGGTCTTCCACTGACTACACTGGTGTTTTATATATTGTGATGTCATTTCTTAGAGTATCTTAATTTCCCTAAAAATGGTACAACCTAAGTTTAAAGGTTGCGTAAGTCAATAAACCATAATAATGGTATGGAAATGGAAATTCAAAAACCTGACGTGTTCTCATCAGATTTTACAAAATCACCACAGAGAACATATTTTTAAATATAGAAACATGAACAAAAGTTTTCTCAACATTACAGTAGTTATTTGAGCAATGTCCATTATTTAGTTTTGAAAAGCTGTAGATTTATCATTCATCCATTTGGTACCACCACGTTTTTACACGGGTCTGCACCACATGTAACACAACATGATGACAGGGGAGACAGAAGCCAGACAGAAGAATGAACATTGTAGCTGTTGTATTTCTTATTTTAGATTGATTTAAACTATTGACTGTACAGATAACGGACAAAGCTACCATGACATCACCCATTAGTTTGTGGACTCCTGTTCTGAAGTCTGAGTTTTTGAGTTTGGCATTTTGGCCGTCGCCATCTTGGTTTTTGGACACCAGGGTGGTTAAAGGATATTTTGACATGGACGTCTGTGGGGACTGACTCGCTCTTGGAGTCAGCCCCAAGTGGAAATCAGAGAACTGCAGATTTTAGGTTCATTACTCAGCCTCAGAGGCTGCCGCTTGATTTAAACAGGATCACACAAACAATGATTTTCTGTATTCAGTATCTTAAAATAAGTAGAATTTTGCTAACGGTGCCAAAAACGTTATTGTATCATCACTCTTGTTTCAAATGGAAATTTCAAATGATGGAAGTCCTCACTCAGCTTTAACACCATTTCACAGAAGGATTTTCATCCAAAAAAACTGCAAGCAGAAGATCTGTATAGACCTCAATTTCTGCAGACGAATATATTTTTGACTAACGAAATCCAACTAATGTCATCAATCTGGTTTCTCAACACTGAATATGACACAGCTTAGTTTATGTATTGTGTGATTATTCTCTGTCTGGAAGACATCGTTCTCAAAATAAGTCATTTATTTAATTTGTTTTATGGAAGCAGAACACAGCAATGCAGCAAAATTCACTCTGAACCTGGTGTTATAATTAGTGCTTAACCTGGTGTGCATGATGCTACTGCTGAAACTGTCGTTACTTGTTTTTGAGTTGTTTTGGTAAACAGGAAGTCAGTAAAGGTGTAGCATTGGCAACAACACTAAAATATAATATAATCGAACTCCTGCATAATAATGGTCTAAACCGTGCAGGAGACACACTAACAAAACTTTTCTGAACACTTGTAAACCTAAATCAATAGATCACAGAGGTTGACGTGCTCGGAAGAACGATATAAGAAGCGCAGGTATTGTTTGGATCCTCTGAAACTGAAGCCAGCTGACCTGCCGGTTCTGGTGCCAGCACTGAACTGTGTTTGTGATCTCCAGCTGGGTCTCTGCCTCTTCTGTTTTCTCCTCATTTCACTGGATTAATTAAATCCGCTGCTCGCTGATCCCATTTCATTGTCCTCCGGCCTCTTTAACAGACCTCTCTATTCACCCCCAAAATGGCTCTTTTATGGGGCTAAAACAAACTCTGGTGCTGAGAGTGTGTGTCAGCTGAAACGTGTGTGAGGTGGAGGGGCTAAAGGGCAGTGTGATGGATCTATACCTCTGACATGGACTTTCCATAATGTCAGTTTGTTTTCTACGTTCACTACAATGCTGCTATTTGAGCTACGTTCCCTGGCAACACATCCTCACCCCCAACTCATCAAATACAGTCAGCAGCCCTTTGCTTCAAACTTTGATGCTACAGCCACGTTGCCAAAAGTAAATGTTGGTATCGTACATTTCTACAAACCACGAATAAGTTACATTTGTTTGTTTCATACATGTATCAGCATTTCTAAACTGACGTAGTACATAAGCGGTCATCGGGAGATGGAGGGGATGGTATGACAACTGCTTTGTTTCCAGCAGCTTTTTAACCACCAAACATTTTTAGCGACCCATCACTGTTTTCCCAACGAGATCGTGCCAAGAAAAGCTGTTGTTTGTTACCAAGAAATCGCTACATTTCCAGCCGAGGTATTCACACAGCAACAGGTTTTTCAAACCCAAAAGTTTTCCAAACTGTAACACCGAGTGGTTTTTGTGCCTAAACCTAACCACACGTTAAAAACATCGTTGTTGAAATGTATTTTTTTAAACATAAATTAATACATTGTTAAACAAATCTAACATATCCATGGTTTGCAGAAACCTACAATGCCAACGTTTATTCTGGAGATTGAGTTGTGCTTTAGGTGCCGCTCTGCCGTCAGTTTTGGACGGATCTGTTTCTGTTCATTAAATGCAAACTTTGTCCTTTTCAAAATAACAAGTTTTGGCGTCACAACTACTTGGTTAGGTTTAGAAAAAGATGATGGTTTGGGTTAAAATAATGTTGACTTTTGGTTTCAATGGGACACAAAAAGCGGCCTACAGAGTGAAAGTCCTATGTTTGTCACTGCCTGACCTCCTCCCTGTGCGGACCTTCTTGCTCTTTCTACTACATCAGTTGCTCTAATAACTTCAGCCTGTTACATGCATTGTCTGTTTTTAAAATACACTTCTGTTTTCACAGGAAATGTACAGTTTGCATACAGTCTCTTTCAAAATAAAAGCACTACGCTGGTACAACACCGCAATTTTTTTCCTTCAGCAACAAACACGGGGTTACGTTTAGGAAAAACAAACAGGGTTTGGCTTTACAATCTTAATCTGAACACCGGCCCCCCAGGTGAAAGTCGGTGTTTGTTGGACCCGTCCACCGCCCCTCCTGCCCACCCATGTTGGACTTTTGCCGCCTAATTATTCGTTGTTGCCCCGCTGCGTTTCCTCCTGACCTGGCCGTGGATCTTGTGTTGACTGGTTGCGTTGCAGAACTAACTGTACATGCTTGCGGGCCGGAGTCTTGAAAATCATGTGTAGGACTCTGATCCAGAGGCTCCAAAAGCCTCATTGTCACTGCATTAGTAATTGATTTTTGGAACTGCAAATTTTTTAGTAAGAAATCTTCCCCACTGAAGTAAAATCAACTCAAGCTGAAATATCCGTATGAGCCCAATAGCAAAGTTTTGTCCCAGGGCCACTAACAGGTTCATCCGGCCATGAAAGATGGTCGTGCACGTGACAGACAGACTTAGTATTTATAGGCCACGAGCTAACGTTAGCCATCATGCCGCAACAAGAATATGTGATCTTGGTGTGATCGTATCAGAAGCTTCATAATCCAGCCGTGAACTGTGGTGACTTTTTGGAGACTCTGTAGAATAAACCTATAATAACTCCAACACTGAAGTTTTCCTGATCATCTATCCTTTATCCTAAAATGTTTAACTCTGGCTAAAACACTGCACTTGTCACTTTCACCAGCTGTCCAATCATAATGGAGAAGGGGCGGGACAAACGCAGCAAAGAACAAATGTCACAAACACAAGTGCTGAACAACAACAGCTGTCATTTTCAGCTGGGAAGAGAAAAGCTGTGGTGGACACACGTCCTTAGTGAAGAAACACCAGCGACTGTCCAACCAATGAGACTTCGGACAGAGCACATCAACCAATCAACCGACCAACCATCCAACCAGAAGTCTGCAGCCCTACATGCCACCCTGCATGAGTCCATACCCCACTTAAAATACAACTACAGACAATACCTGTGTAACTACAGCTCCATAAACTCTGGATGTTCATCAGAGATGGTTTGTAAAACCTGGAGCCTTAAACCACTGCTCAGAGCACCTTAAAGGTTCTCAGTAGAAACTTTTCTGTGGTTCAAGCCTGAAGAACCCCGAGGTGGTTCACGCAGAGGAGCGTTGTTGTTCAGAGTGTGGAGGCTGAGGCCTCAGCGGGCCTGCAGGGCCACGCCAGGACACCTAATCTGCTTCATTAATGCTTCCAGTCGACCATCAGCAGCGAGCTCCCACAGTCCTCTCTGGTTTCAGCCCGTCCTGTCCGAGGCCTCGCTCACCTGCAGCTGTACCTGCTCGATCGCTGAACTGCATCGGTAACGGCCACACTGGAAACACTGTGGACACTGTGCTGCTCTTTTTAATTAAATGCAGAATTATTTCAACTTTTTTTGTAATTTTCTTTATATTCTTTATATTCTTTACTTTCTTTTCCTTTTCTCTGATTGTGTTTGTTATGAATCAAACCTACATGACAATAAACCTGATTCTGCTGCATCTGCATTTCATTATTACCCACATATTTTTGCAGATATTTAGGACAAAATATGCTTCTCAAATTTGTTATTCTGAAAAAAAAAAAAGTTCAAATTGTCATTGTGTTCCTTATGTGTGGGTGGAAAGCTCTAAAGTTATTAGAGTTAACAGTTCTTAGCTTTTATTTCTTTTGAGATTGGAAACGCTACATGTTTTAAATAATCTAAGTTGGTTTTGAAAAGGATTTATGAGCCTGAGAGAATGTGCTCACATAAATCCTCCTAATCTGTAACATTTTTAAAATAATTATTAAACTTGGAGATGCGTGGTTTGTGGAATTTGGCCACAAATTCATTAGAATCAGGACCAATCAGAGAAGCAGTCTGGTATTTATCAGTTTCAGTATAATTATGTAATCAAGAGGATGAGGCTGAGCGATTTATCAATACCAATGTATTGGAAACACACAGTCTGAAGCAGAAATGTAATATCCTTCAGTTGATCTGTTAATGGCTGCAGGTTGTGTAAGCGGATTGTTTCACGTCCACAGAGTAAAGCCTCTCCATGTTCCTGCACTGAAACCAGAATCGGCCTGTTAAAGCCCTCAGCGTGGAGAGAATCAGGATGGAAACAATTAGGGACGTGCAGATGTACGGCTGATTAGCAGAGAGGATGGATCCAGTTTGGAAAAGCAGATCTGTAGCTTCACC
This sequence comes from Epinephelus cyanopodus, assembly GCA_026686955.1. Classification (NCBI taxonomy): domain Eukaryota; kingdom Metazoa; phylum Chordata; class Actinopteri; order Perciformes; family Serranidae; genus Epinephelus; species Epinephelus cyanopodus. Next base: position 1,898,094 of record CM048920.1, read on the forward strand.
TTCTGCAGGCCACACCGGAGCTGGACGGACGCCTGAGTGTGTCTGTCACAGTCAGTTTATTTCTTCTGACTCTCAGACACTGACGGAGGAAGTGTTCAAGTCCACTTCTTACGGAGTAGTACTAACACTACTGTTAAATATATTTGATTTTCCTTTACGGCATCCTCCAGTGGCCTCGTTGTGTCCAAACCTTGTTACGTTTGTACATTTCATACATATATTATCAATGTTTTTAAAGTGACGCAATGTATGAGCTGACTCTGTCATCAGGTGGTGGAGGGGATGGTGGATGGTGTGTCACCTGCCAGGCTGCAGGCCGCTCTTCAAGACCAACAAACAAGAAAACCATTGGCCACGTTTGTGCCACATTTGGATGGAAACTCGGTTGTTAAATGTGAGTATTTGTACGAATATTTTGCATTGTACGAGTTCTCGCTAATTTTTTTTTTCTGTGTATGATTACTGAATCATTTGAGAATCATTCTTCCAATGTGAAAAAAGACTACATCCAAGGTGAAGGACTGACTTCAGAGAGCGAGCAGTGACAAGAAGTTGCACATGAACACACCATAAAGACAACAGCCGACGGTCACGTATGTTCTGCGCCTGCATGAGAGGAAATAACTCTCCACACCAGCAGACGGTGATAGTCTGTGAAAAACAGGAAAACAGGAAGAGCGTCTTGATGCTAGTGAGCATCCAAGGTGAAGAACGAGTAACAGCTTGTTTCTCTGTAGATTGATTTTCATAGACACCTGAGACAACAGCTAAAACCTTTAGTTAAGTGTGCGTGATTAGTACCATCACTACATCCCTGTCAGTGAAATGTGACTTTGTACTTCTGATTGATTCAGTATTTTCGTTTTTTCCCACAGACACACAGTAACTGTATGTAGAGAGCGTGTAACGGCCCGTGTGGCCTCCTGTCCTGTCCCCCCCTCCTGTGGCGGATTAAGCAGGGAGCCAGCTGTAGTGCTGGGGGGGTGGGGTGGGTGAGGAGGGGGTGGACATGCTGCCATCGGCCTCTCCAAGGTGACCCCTGGCAAAAGCTGGCATCACATCTGTAGCCGAGCCCGGCCCGTCCTGACCGCCATCAGGCAGCACGGGGCTCCTCTGTGCCCCCACTGCCCTCCACGCTGCCCGGCTGGCAGGGAGGAGAGAGGGGCCTCCTGCTGCTCTGAGAGGGGGGAGGGTAGCAACCCTATCACCAGATACCAGACGATTCTGCAGAACCAACAATATTCTTAATGCCAACATTCTTACGATCATTTCTTCCTACAGAATGTGCGCATGGAAACTGTGGCTGCTGTGGATAAACTGGTCGTGCGACTAAAAGACTTGGAAATGATTGAGGTATGATGTTTGTGCTTCAGGGCCCTTTCACACCTACGTCATTTTATTTGGTCCAGACTTTCGTACTTTTCAGGTTGATCAGAACCAGAATTACAGGTGTGAAACCATCCCAGACAACCCATCTGACGGAAAACAATTGGAAATGTGCATTTCCTCAAACCACAGACGATTTGTATGTAATTATACAGCAAATGTGTTGAAACTTCATGCTACAGTGATGCAGTGGTCATCGTGCGGTTTAGGCAGAAAAAAAGCTTGGTTATGGTTAGGAAGAGATCACATTATGGCTCAAACAAAACACACGGTTTGGGGGCACAATTATGGCTGGAGAAGCTGTCGATGTCTCAGCTGCTGTTTATGGCGCAATCCCTGATGTAGTGCTTTTACTTTGAAAGAGACTGTATCCAAACTGTACATTTCCTGTGAAAACAGAAGTGTATTTTGAAAACAGACAATGCATGTAACAGGCCGAAGTTGACACGGCGTCCCAGAACGTCAACAACCAACACACCCAGGGTACCTTGGACGCCATATGTGGACGTGGACAGTCCATGAGCAAACGTGGACATGTGACGAGGTCACAGTGAGCATGAGCTGATAATTCAGCCCCCGATAAAAAACCTCCTGAACAATGAACACTGGTTTAAACCCCTAAATCTGACACACTGGACTGGAGGTGCAAGTTTCTCAAAATGAAATACGTACATTACTTGAGTAAATGTACTTAGTTTCTTTCCCCCACTGCAGAAAACACAGCAGAGTTTGCAGATCCCGAACAGGTAAAAAGTCCATGACCCCCTGGAACCCTCTCAAGGACCCCTGGAGGTCCTGGGACCCCATGTTGAGCCCCACCAGATTAAAGGAATGGAGAGGACTGACTCCTCTGTGGGCGGGTGTTTCCTGTGTGCGTGTGTGTGTGTGTAGCAGGGCGAGGTCTCCCTTGATGCCCCCACCAGCTGTTCGTCCTCGCCTCCCCCGGGGGGGTGAGGGTATGGGAGGGTTGCAGGGTCAGCGGCTCCCCCTGTCGGAGGCGTTGGCACAACATGGCGACAGGCTCGGCAGGGTCGGCAGGCGCCCCGGACCGGACAGCCATAAGTAATGGGGACCTGCACACACAGGCACGGCTCTGAATCAACTTAATTAGATGAGGGAGGGGGGAGCGTCGTTGGGGGGCGGGGGGGTCTGGCCACGGGACAAACCTGAGAGTTTGTACACACACTGATAAAGAGGTGATCACTCCACATTACTGCTAATGAATGAGTCCTTGGAGGTAGATGCTGACAAACACTCCTTCACATCCCTTTTTTTTTGGATGCTGTTAAACGGCTCTCTGATGTCCAAACATATGGTGCCACTGTGACACCGTTTCTGCAGCGTACTCTCTCTAAAAATAATTTCATGCTAATTAATCTGTCTTCACATGGAGATTAAACGTGTAGCTGGGGAGATCGTCAATTAATAACCGCACAGATCGTTACATTCCTGCGCTCCTTAAACTTTACACTGTGTGTGCCAACGAGCGGTCAGGTGATGCTGCTTAGATAAAGATGCTTCACTAGAATATTTTCAACACTCACAAAGACTAAAAATCCTGCGCTGACTGCTCTGCTTCCTCTTTATGCAGACACAAAGACAGTGAAAGGAATAACAGTTACTGTTTTTACATGGGTAACACATCAATACCGTAACCTTGAAACAACAGTCACTGAAATGTTGCTGAAACGTTTTTACATAAACATCTAAAAACTGTCAATTTGGCAGCTGAGATATCTTGATCTTTTTTCATTAGTGTAGTTTGAGGTTTGGGGTTTTTCCTGGAAACAGAGCAGCTGTGAACATTAAATCTTAAGGCCCAGACACACTAAACTGACTTCAGAGAGCTAGCAGCGACAAAGGTCCTCTGCCCCGTCACCTGACGTCGCCTTTGTCTCGGTCAAAAAGTTGCACATGAACACACCATAAAGACGACAGCCGACGGCCAACCAGCGCGTACGTCAAGGATCGTCATTAAAACAGGAAAACAGGAAGAGCATCTTGATGCTAGTGAGCCAGTCTGGCAGCACGGGAAACAAACTTGTTATATGAGGTCAGATTATTTTCTCTTTAGCAGAAACGTTTCCTGGTGGTTTGTGTTATCGTTCACTGCTGCATGTTAAATATGCTCCGTTCTTTAACACTGGATTGTGTTGTTAACATGCTGTCTGGCTAACTAGCATCAAGACAGTCTTCCTGAACGTACATGCTGGTTGGCCATCGGCTGTCGTCTTTATGATGTTTTCATGTGCGACTTTTTAGCCTAGACACAGCGCAACAGACACACAGCAGGAGACCTTCATCTTCAGTTGTATGATCAGTACTAGGGACGCACCAATCCGATATCTGGATCAAATATCCGCCGCGATTTCTTTAAAACAGATGGATCGGGTATTGGAAAATGCAACCTGTACCTGAGGCGATCCTTACTGCGACGCAACCATGTCATATGTCATGGAGCAAAGAAGAGAATCTGCTGTGTGGAGGTATTTCACACTATTTCAACTGCTGTTGCACAATTGTGTATTTTTGTTAAAAATAAATAATTCATCATTGCATTAATCAGTTTCATCTTGTTTCATTTCATCTTCGGAAAGAACCGTGTCGTCATCAATGCCTGATGCCTCTGGTCTTTTCTGTTCTACATGTAACGGTATATAGCTTTTTAGGTCAACCATGGTATCAGATCGGTATCGGGTATCAGCTGATACTCAGGATCCATATCGAAACTGAGAAAGCTGGATCGGTGCATCTCTAATCAGGACTCACCAAGCACACGTTTCTGACGACTGTACAAATGAGACTTGGATTAAACTGCACGAGCTGTTTGAGAGTTTGTAAATGGATGTTTAGATGTTGTTTTGCTGTTGTTAAATGTGGTCAACATTCACTTCAGTTCATCGAAAATGTTTCTTTGGATTCTTCATCCACTGTGGAACGAACTCTACATAATATGCAGTGAGTAACTGATACACAAACTTCACAGGTGAAATGTTTCTTCAATAACTAAATTAAACACATAAAAGACAAGAGATGGACTTCCCACAGGCTCTGTACGCTCACGTTTGAAGGATGTCGGAGTACTTAAAGCACATGCTTACATACTTGTACTCGAGTGACATTCTCAATGCAGGACTTTTACATGTAACAGAGTATTTTCAGTGTCGTATAAGTACTTTTACTTTAAGGAGCACTGTGAAGAGTTTCTGCAGATTGCAACCACTTAAAACTTCAGTATTTACTTCATTGTTCAGAAGGTTTTTTAAAAACACGATTTCTATTTTCAGGTGATTTTTACGCTAAAGAAAACCAACATTATATTTTTGAATGACTGAATGCTTTGAATAAAAGATGGTAATACTTCCTCCACCAGTGTTAAAGGTCTGCAGAGTAAGATGATAATTTACATCTCAAAGCCGTATCAGTGACTGTTAATATAAAGTATTGATTGTGCAGCTTTATTCCTTCTGTCAGCTGCATGTGTTGCTGCTCTGCACGCTGGTGGCCTCTTGTTTGTGGATCACATGATCCCACAGTGAGTCCATGTTCCCGTCACACTGACCGCTGCTCTCTAATCACACTGATGCTGATGTGCAAACATCTGGCTGCTTCACATAATCCCTGCAGCCTCTAATCAGAATCAGCTAAGTAGCACTCTTGATTTTATCTCCATTTGTCTGATTGTTTAATCACTGCGATTGCTATTAAAGCATTAATAGGTTAGAAATGCTCACTGCAGCGTCGTGCTGCAGCTTCACTCTGATGGGATTAAAGGGGCATTTCACTGCGCTCCACAGCTGCTGCCCTCTGTACCTCTAATAGGAAATAATTAATTAGGAAGAAGACGTTAACGTGTAGTCGTGTCTGAACAACCTGCACTCGTGTATCTGCGTCTGTAATGTTCACACACCTGTTAGAGCCCACCAGGCTGCGTGCTTCACAGGCGTCTTCTCTCTGAGTGAATGAGAGGGTTGATCTTGCTTCTTACCGTCCACGACACACTGACAGGAAGTCTGAATCCACTTCTTACATCACACACAGAGTTCACAGAGGTGTTTTATATCTCATGTCAGTGTTTCTGACTCTTCTGCTGAATATTTTGCCTCCATCACGGCAGCGTGTGAGGTTTGTTTGCTCCAGGTTTGGACATTCCTGCTGCTCCCCTGAGGTTCTTTCTTGGTTTCTACTTTTGGTGACTGACTAACAGGTCCGTTATGGCTCCACAGTCACATTTTAAGCAAGCTGGCAGATGAAAATTAAACGTCCTGACAGTAATACTGCTCCTTTGTCAAGTGGACTTTCACATCTACATATTACGCGCTAGGTATCCTGCTGTGTCTGCTGTTGGCGTTCTGGGTTGCTGCAACCAACGCTGGGACGTCACGTGATTGGGTTTAGAAAAAATCATCATGGTTTGGCTCTACATTCATACAGGAAGTGAACACTGGACTCCTTGGTGAAAGTCCAGGGTTTGTTGTCCCAGTGCAGACGGAAAAGTTTACAGTTGCACAAGCCGTGGAGATGTTGATGGACTCAGACTCTGACACTTCCTGATTTGATCAATAATTTGAATCTGATTTGGATGAAGAAGCAAACGAGTTTGGTGGGACGAAACAGGAACCTCATGACCATGACGGCATGGCGTCACACAGACAAGACGCCCACAGAGGAGACGGAGACAATGGCTATACGTTATTCAGTCATTCAAATTGATGTTGGGAAATGAGAAACAAAAAATGTAAGTGTGAAACTGATTATATATGTGAAAATGACAAGAGTGCAATTTTTCTCAGCTTTTTTGTCCGAAATGTTTTTTTATGAAAATGCACAAATGTAAGTGTTGATAAAAAAACAAATAAGATAAAATAAAATGCTTTTTTTGTGTGTGTATTTTAAAACAGAAGGTCTCTTCTTTACTTTCATGTATATACTGTTGTGTCTTAAAAGATCAGTTAATATGACCAAAAATGCTGGAGGTGGCTGGCAACTTAAAAGAAATACTCTGGCAGGGAAAGTGTTAAATAGAATCTCTAAAACCTGCCTCTGTAGAAATGAAGGGGAAATTAATATGTATTAAAAATGCTGTCGTGAAACAGTGAGAAAGTAATGACAAATGTTAAACAAAGGAAAACAAAAACGAGTTTACAAGGTGTACCTGAATGCACCATGATGTCACCGTGGCTGTGTGAACTCATCACCGACAGAAGCAGAGTGACACAAAAGCTGTGCAGAAACTCTCGCCATAGTTTTTTTCACGTGACTACTTTGGTACAAAAATGTACCCGTCAGTTTGGTGGACAGCATGCTGAAATTTACTCGCCAAACAGGAAATCAACCTGCATGTAGCACTTGGCAGGTGTTAATTCAGACTCTGCAAGTACCTCCAATATGCACTCCAGTACAGTATTTGAGTAAATGTACTTAGTTACATTCCAACACTGGAAATGTATCATGTGAATAAGAGTCCTCACAAGGATAGAGGTGCCAACAAAGTGTGTGTGAAGAAGCTAAATCTTCTGAATGCACGTCTGCAGAAGCTCCTCTGATGGCCGTGTGACAGAACAGGTGATATTTACGCAGGAAGAAAAAAAAAAATGGCAAAAATCCATTTCTGCCAATCGAGTAAACAGCAAACACCCAGAGCTGCTGCCTCCCTTTAAATGAAGACTGACACCTCTGCTGGCAGCCAAACACCGAGTGGCTGCAGACCAAGAACTGTGTGGCACGCAACACACACACACACACACACACACACACACACACACACACACACAGCTCCCAAATACCAGATGGCGTTTCTGGATTCTGTTTCCATTTTTTTTTTTTTTTTTTTGTTTCTGTTACAATCACAAAAGAGCGAGGCTGTAAAACCACAGACACACACACATCAACAACACACACACACACACAGTGAAACTACAGACGCCGTCTCTCACTGAAAAGTTATTTTTATCTCTCCGATACACAAATATCTGATCAGACACGTTTAACAACAGACGTCGTTAAAATGTGTTTTTGTTCGAGTCATTTATATTCAAAGTTATTTCCAGAGCTAAAAAAAAAAAAAAAAATCAGTTTCAGACTAAAACCTCTGCTGCACTCAAAGCTGGACTCTGATTGGCTCTCAGTGGTGAAAGAAGGACTCAGGTATGTTACCCACGTAAAAGTAGCGCAGATACTCTGTTAAGTAAAAGTTCTTCACTCAAAATCTGATTTAATCAAAAGCAGAAATGAATTTGCATCAAACAATACTTCAAGTATCAAAAATAAAAGTACTCATGATGCAGAATGGCCCGTTTCAGAACAACTTATCAGCTCCAGCTGAACGCACTAGTTTGGGCTCCTTTGCCAATGTGACGAAACGCAGGGCCACCACAGAATACTGTCCTCTGCAGAGCCATGCACCAAACCACTCTTATTGCTTTTACTCTTCCTGCATCATATAGAAAAAGAACTGGAAAAATGAGATGTCTTGTACAAGTATAAAGGAGCAGAAAATGGAAATACTCAACCACTGAATTAGTAAAATAAAAATATTAAATATTGTCTATTAAAGCCTTTTTTAAATAGTTGCCATTATAATATGTTGTGCATTTAGTTTAAAGGTGTACGTCTGCATTTCCTGACACAACCAGGCCCTCATCATTTGTGCGTAGGAATGATCTGAGGCAGGTCTACATTTGTTCACAGAGCAGGAACAAATTCAGGTAAGAAAATATTTAAGTCCAAGATATCCACTAAAATGTTCATGTTACTATCCATGTTCACAGGCAGCAGTAACCCTCTGGAGCCACCTGCACATGGAGCTGCTCTAACGTTTACTCAAATGAAGGCACGGCCACAGTAACATAAATACACATAAATCCTCAATGTCTATGTGCAGTTTCACATAGATTGACCACGTCAGTGAGCAGAAAAATGTGGGACAGACAGAATGACTGACTGACAGAATGACACACTGACAGTTTCCGTGATTATGTACAGCAGACCATACCATGACTTAGTCACACCAAACATTAGAAAACACCAACATTGGTCCACAGGGGGAGCCACAGCCATCGGTCGCATTTTAGCCATTTTGAAGCATTTTTCTGTTGTTATAGCGCCACCCAGTTGCCAATTAGAGTTAAATTTCTCCAGTCACCTTGAGACGTCCTGTTCTACATATCTACCAAGTTTAGTAAAAATCCATATGGCGGTTAGGCCTAGATAAGAAATGATGAAACCCTTGAGATGTTATACACCTTTATGTGATGAGCCACGCCCTCCGCAATATTCATTGCCTTATAGAAGCTCAGTTTTAGGAAGTTTTCCAACTTTTGCCAAGAGGGAACTTTAGATATTGGTCCCTAGATTATGTTCACCCAGTTTCATGCAGATCGCTCAAACTTCCTAGGAAGAGATCCATTTGAAGTGTTTTTCAAAACATTCAAAATGGCGGAAAATCTATATAAGCGGAAGTTATGGGTTCTTGAGGCAAATGTGTTCCTCATGAGGAGAGACATCTCTGTGCAAAGTTTCATGTCTCTACCACATACGGGGCATGAGAAATGCCCATTCAAAGTTTGACATTTCAATGGGTTGCTATAGCGCCCCCCTTTGGCCAATTGATGTATATTGCTTCATTGGCATCCTGCCATGACCCTCTACCACTGTGCCACATTTCACATGGATTGACCAAGTCAGTGAGGAGAAAAAACATGGAACAGACAGACACACACACACACACACACACACACATATACACACACACACACACAGTTTTTATCATTATATAGTAAGATTAAAGAAACAGTGTGTATGATGGTAAGTGGACTTTATGATGGTAAAGTCAGTAAACACTGAGTGAGTGAAGTCAAATCTGAAGTTCCAGAAGTCAGAAGATGATCTGTGAATGCTCTGCTGACCTGCTGTACACAACAACTCCAGCTCCTGGTAAAATCAGTCCGTGGTACCTCTTCACAGAGAGGACAAATACTTCTGCAAACGGCAGCTGCTCCCACTTCACAAATCTCCTCAAGTCCCCGTCGAGGAAGGAGCAACTGAAACAGTATGTAGAGCATCATGGTTGTGTTTAAAGAGAGCAAAAATCTGTTTCTGTTGCTGCCTCAGTGTTTCTGTGTCAGTACAGAGGTAGAGAAGGAGCATATGTAGAAACCAGCAGCGTCTGTTTGATACTGAGCCTCAACTGGCAAAGAGCCACGGCACAGAGCAGAGAGAAACAATGCTCACTTTGTTTAACAGGATCCTTTAGGTTCAGACAGAGCGGAGCAGAGGGGAGGCGAGGGGAGGGCTTTAACTGCACACACACTCTGTCCATACACCTGTCCACCTAACACACAGCACACTCACATGCATCATATCAAATATAAAGTACAGCCTGATGACTCCTCTTCCTCCACTGTTGTGAACATCAGCAAGCTTTACTGTGTCACTGTGTCACATGTTCCTTCATCACCATGAACACACACACACACACACACACTCACACACACTGTCTCCACTGCCCCTCCTCACTGCAGCTGCTAAATCAACTTGGTCTCACTCCGAAAGTCGTCTAATGTCAGCACTTGATCGGCGTCAAACACTGACCGTTACGGTTTAAAGGAGGAAACGCGGAGGGACAACAACAAAAGTTAAGGTGGTGGAAGTCCGAGCAGGGCGGAGAAGGTTCCAACAACAACCGACTGTCACCAAGGAGGCCGGTGTTCACCTTGTCACATGTCCACGTTTGGTCATGGACTTTCCACGTGCACATATGGCGTCCAAGGTACCCTGGGTGTGTTGGTTGTTGACGTACTGGGACGCCGTGTCATCTTCAGCCTGTTACATGCATTGTCTGTTTTCAAAATACACTTCTGTTTTCACAGAAAATGCACAGTTTGCATACAGTCTCTTTCAAAATAAGAGCACTACGTCGGTACAACAACATTTTTTTCCTTCAGCAACAAACGCACGTGGTTACATTTAGCCGACACACACACGTTGGGTTCAGAAAAAAGGAACAAGGTTCGGCTTTACAATTATAAGGAGAGCAAACATCAGCCTCCCAGGTGAATTTCTGTGGTTGACGGATCAATCCACTGCCATTCCCACCCGCCCCACTCTGACTTTCCCCAACTTAACTTTCATTGTTGTGAAACACTACACTTAACAGCAACCAGCTAACCAGCATCATGCCGACATGACAGGACGGCTCTTTTCGTTAGTGTCTGCCGTTGGAAGTCACTGCGCAAGCGCCAGTATTCAATAACTTGGGAGTGAGACCATTTACCACATGTAACGTTGCACAATGACATTATGACGCGCCTACAACATGATGACACAGAAGACTGAAGCCATCACTTTTCTGCTGCAAAAACAATGAATGTTTTAGCTACTATGTTTTTATTTTAGATCGATGTAAACAGGGTTGTGCAAACTGCAGCCATTATGGGGAAATACCAGCATACTTACAACAAAATACTACGTCTGCACGGCACATACGGTAACGTAGAGTTGTGACATGATGACATGAAAACAGAAGCCTTAGCTAAATGTGAGACGTCGATGTTTAAAGGGTTAAATTACGTTCCAGCGTTCTCATAGTTTATGTGTTTTTTGATCAAAATGTCGTACTTTGACAGCAAACATGGAGATTGGAGATTCCTTCACGTACCACTAGAGGGAGCTTGTGTACCACAGTTTGAGAACCAGTGAACTAGAGCACCTAATGTGGATTAATCCGCTGCTGAAAATAGTCCCCAGCAAACTGTTTCCTCCTGTTCGTTTGATGAGAACTACAGGGAGCAGCTGTTTGAGGAAATTACTGATGAAACTACGTTTGTGTTTTTAAAGATCTTCAGTAGGGACCAATGAGCTCGGAGCTGAGAGGCACAGACAGGAAGTGAGATCGCTGAGAGACGGACTAACATGCTGTTGGTTCAAGTGTGAACGTGAGATTTGTTGACAATAAGAAAAATGTATAATATCACCTGCCTCATCCTCGAGCAGTTTGGGGGTACCAGGGATATCATCATCATCATCATCATCATCATCATCACTGTCCTATTGTTTCTCCTCCCAGCAGGACATCCACCACACACACACACACACACACACACACACACACACACACACACACACACACACACACAAAACAACAACCGACCAGCCTGAAGAAGAAGCAGCTGTCTTGGCTGGTAGCCACGTTTCTCCAGGGAGGAACAGACACGGAGCAGGAGCAGGAGCAGGAGCAGGAGGAGGACGACAAAGAGGGGGTGATGAAGAGGAGGGAGTGGGAGATGGATGAGGAAAGTGACATAAAGATGAGGAAGAGGGGGAGGAAGAGGAAGGAAGAAGGAGAAAAGGAAACATCTTTGGCCGTTAAAAAGTGAAATGGACGCCTCACTTTGTATTTTAGGGTTGAGCTCGGAAATGCATCATGGCAACAAGGTTCCTCAAAAGTACAGGAGTGGTAACAGTGTGTGTGTGTGTGTGTGTGTGTGTGTGTGTGTGTGTGTGTGTGTGTGTGTGTGTGTGTGTGTGTGTGTGTGCTGAAGCCTTCCAACAACTTGAATCATCTCGTCGTGTCTCATTTGGAATAATAATACACCTGAATTAATGATGCAGTAGTGTGCGTGTGTGTGTGTGCGCGTGTGTGTTTGTGTGTGTGTGTGTGTGTGTGTGTGTGAGAAGGAGAGAGAGTATCTTGTATCTGTGTTTGTCTCGGTTGAGTCGAGTTGATGGTGAGGTGTCAGCCGCAGGTCAGAGGCCAGAGAGGCAGATGATCCTCTGGATACAGTAACACACTCACACAGTCAATAGTAAACACACACAAACACACACACACACACACACACAGACATTATCAGCTCTGAGTCAAACTGCCTCTTAAAATAACTTTTCTTTCTGAATATTTTTCAATATTTTTATATTAAATTATTTACATTCTCTCTGTGTTGAGTCCAAACACCCCTGGGTGAGGTCATTATTTTAAACAGTGTACGGATCAGACCAGAATGAGTCCTCCAGTATGTAAAGAAGGTACAGTACTGGTTTGGGAATCAGTAATCAGTTGAGTTCAGCCCCCCCCCCCCTTATCCATCTGGACTGACTCCAGACCAGTTTGTCTGTTTTCTCACACAAAGCTCCTCCAGCTCTTCCTCCATCTCTGGAGCAGGAACAAAAAACCATCAGTGCTCAGGATTCACCTGCTCACCGCTCCATTCACGTTTACTTCACTCTCCAAGTTTGGAAGTAGAATAACAGTCTGATGTTTTACAAACATGTTGGACCATCTGACGACAGTTCTGACCGAGAATACTGGCTGCTTAATGCGGCGGCGTACGGTGATGTTATTTTGTGTTGGGACTGAACTGAACCACCGATCCGATGAGCGGGCCACTGAGCCACAGCCGCCCCTAAGAAGATGTTGGTAACAACATGGAGAAATCAGCATCCAGAGCTGTGACTTTTTGAAAGGACTAGGAGACACAGTGAGTTAAATATTTTAAAATTAAAGTTAGCTGCTAGCTAACCGTAGCTAACTTGTTTGTCCATTGTTTGGTCTGTGACGTAATAAGTCAACAGGAAAAAGGTCCAGTACTAACAAGCTGAAAGGGGGCATATCTCCACCTATCGTAGAGGAGTCGCACATACTTGGCTCAATAAATGGATTCCCCTCCCGTGCTTGTGTACTGGGACAAGGACAGTAGGCCAGTTAGATGTCCTCGTCCAGAACTGTAGACTGTAGAAACACTTCACCGATGCCTTCAGTGACTGAAACCAGAAGAGGCTGTTCGAGCAGCACCTTGATGAACACAGTGTTGAAATAACATGTCCTCTGTTCAGGTGTCCACATACTCTTGTCCATGTAATAAGTCTCTGACAGTTTGGGTCACAACACTGATGAATCACCTTTTCCTCCAAACCACTGATTCAGATCAGTGAGAACCTCAGAGCGTAGGAAATAAAAAGACAGACTGTTCCTTTAAAGTCGAGGCCGTGTTGGTGCTCAGCTCGTCCTCAGGTCGGCCGGGTTTCCCTGCAGTCGCCTGAGGCTCAGCTTTCTCTCACTAAGTCCAGCAGCACAGCAGCGGATATTACAGCCCCGAGCCTCTGCTCACTTATTGGACCAAAGAAGAGAAATAAAGAAGCTGCAGAGCCGAGCGCTCTGTTGGGTATTACAGGGAGAATCACAGCACCTGGTCAGGTTAACACACACTGAAACCTCTGAAATGTCAACTCTGCTGCAGGTTTATAGGAACTACCTCTGTCCATCCTGAAAATATATCAGACTGATTCTGTCTGCTTCAAACACCAATCAGATCACTGGGATGTGTTCAGTGTCGTCAGTTCATCTGCCGTTAACATGCTCGTTAATGAAACACTTCATGAGTGCACAGGAGAGGATACGTGAGAGAAAGGAAGGATAAAAATATGGAGAGACAGATGAGGAAATAAAAGGAAGGAAGGTGGGACAGGAGATAAGAAGGTACAGATGAACGGCAAAAGATACAGGAGAAAGAGAAGGAGAAGGGATGGACTGACAGAGGGACAGAAAACTGAAGAAAAGGAACCATGAGGAGAAAAATGGGAGTAAAGAAGGGATGGAAAGAAAGGAAAAGATAAAAGGAATGACGAAGGGAATGCTGGGACAAGAAAAGGAACAAAAAATAAAAGGAAGTAAAGAAAATAGGAATCAAACATAAAGATGAAAGTAAAATACAATGAAGTAAAGATCAAGATTAAAGATTAAAAGAAAGAAAAGAGGGAGATGAGAGCAAAGACGGTGGAAAAGAAAAATAAGAAAGGAAAAGAAAGACAAAAGGAAAGATGTAGGAAAAAGATATAATGAAAGAAGAGGAAAGATGAAGAGAAGGGAAAAGATGGAAGAAAAAGAAAGAAAGGACAAAGCAAATGAAAGATGAAAGTAAAGACTAAGGGAAAGGAAAGAAAAGACGGAAAACCAGAATTAAAAAGTAAAGATAAAAGGAGACAAAAAGAAGAGAGGAAACAGAAGAAAGGAAAAGCAACAGAAAAACAATAGGAAAGATAAAAGAAGGAAACAAAAATAGAATGACAGGAAAGAAAGGAAAGAGACAGAGAGAAAAGATGAAGGAACATAAATATGACAGTAAAGGTAAAAGGAATGGATAGATGAAAGAAAAGTAAAAGAATGATGGAGGGAATGTAAAGAAAGGAAAGAGAATCTGACAGAAACAGAGATAAAAATACAATGAAGGAAAGATAAAAAGACATGAAAGGAGACAAATGTAAAGAAAGGAAAAAGAAAAGAAACAAAAAGACAAAAGTAAAGATAAAAGGACGGGAACGATGTAGAGATGGAAAACAAAGCTAGAATAAAAATAGGAAAGAAAGTGAAAACAAAAGTTAGGATACAGGAAACAAAAGATAAAAGTAAAGGAAAGATAAAGAGAAGGAAAGGAACCGTCAAGGTAAAAGGAAGGAGGAAAGAAAAGACAAGGAAAGGTAAAAGGTGAGTGGAGGAGTGAGTCATGCCGTTGGACGGTGACAGCCTGAGACACACCGGGAGCTCGAGGACTCAATGTGTCCTCACACTTTCCACACCACAGGAGGACGAGAGACTGCCAGGACGAATGGACGGAGAGAGAAAGAGAGACGCCGTGGACTCAGGAAGTTCAAGCAGACAATTCTAATCCCCCAATTTCCTCCTCTCTAATCATCTCTACCGCTCATGGCCGTCTCCAAATTGGAAACATCTTCTGCACAATATGACACTCCCTCTGCAACACACACACACACACACACACACACACACACACACACACACACACACACACACACACACACACACACACACACACACACACCCTTCCTGTGTCGTCTCAGTGTGGACTCTGCGGTGCTGAAAAGGTAAAATTAGTGTGAAAATGTGACTCATTTCCATCAGCTGATCAAACTATGAATAACAGCAAGGTCACGTCTTTTTTAATTAAAGGAACAGTCCGACATTTTCTTGTCTTCTCAGATGAAGATATCAAAGACACACGACTGCTGAAAAGTTTAAACTGTCTTTGATGGTGTCAGCTTGTAGAAAGTCCTCTTTACAAACATTCATATAACATGAAGGATTTGTTTTGTACGCTGTGCAACAGTTCAACCACACTGATGACGGAGAGAGACAAAGATCTCTGAGAGCGACGGCTGAATGAGGACAGGAAACTGGAAGCTTAGCATCAAAACATGTGCAGATTTGAACAGGAACAGGTTCCAATAATGTCTCTGATGAGGTGAAATTAACTTTAGCAAAGCTCTTCTTTAAACGTCACAACAGAAACAGAAGGTGAGTGTAGAGTTAGCACCATTTGAATATCAGCTGAACAAACTACAGAGCAACAGATCTCAGTTTAAATGTCTTCAATCAAACCACAGAGTTAACTGAAAAACACACCAAGGCCTCGATCTCACAGAAAGCATTGTAGCAGCTGGAGGCGGCTGTTTGTAATTATTTTTAATGAGAATTAAACTTTTTGCTTGCTGTGTTTGTGTTGCTACACGCCTGCTGTTGTTGCCGGAGCGCGCTGAACTCCTCGAGTTCAAAAAACTTTAGCCGAGATTGAAAAAGTGGCCCACGTCCTCTGCATTTTTTCCCCATCATCCAATGGGATGATGTGAGAGGCGGGGCTTCTGTGGTGGTCACGGCAACAAGTTCACAGTTGGTCAACAATGGAGGAGAAACTGGTGGTAGTGGCTGCAGGATACCCAGAGCTATACGACTTTACAAAGCACAGTTAGCAGCATGTCAATAGGAAACAGCAGATAAGTGCAGTTCTGTAAACGTCCATGATGGAGGAGAAGCTCCTGGACCAACTGGTGGTTCTCTCCATGATCCAGCCTCTTTTTAGGGTCTCATGTACCCACACAGATCTCTGTTTATCTGCTGACAGCCTCTCACCCTCAACCACAGCTACACACACACCCTCTGCCTCAACATGGCAGCAGCTACACACTCATTACTGCAGGATAAATTACTCAATTTCATTTTTTTTAAAAGGCAGTGTAGTGCGTCTCGTTTTTTGCAACCTATTTTCTATTGTGACGTGACAAACATGTTAGGACACGTTAATGAGAGCATGCACGGCTGCATGTGAACTGGAATATTAGTGGAATGTTCTTTGGCGTCAGCCATATAAACAGCTTATAGGAAGATTGTGATTTTTCGAAGCACCAAAAATAGAATATTTTGTGCATATAAACATAGTCAGTGCAGCTGAATTTGTCGCTGAAATGAACGAGAGTCAAATACTTCAACCCAAACTGTTTGTGTTTGTCTTTTACCTCTTAATTTTAAGCACAGGAAAATCAGCTGTCTGCACAGACTCAGGTCTATTTTCTTCAGTTTAACACACTTAACTACAGTGACTGTGAGTTAGGCTGCCAAAACCCAGGTGACCTACGCTCCATACTGCGCCTGAAGGCATCCTTTGTGGACAGTAACAGCTCTGAGGCTGCTGCCGCTCTGCTCGACATGTAGAGGGTGTTACTGGGGGTCAGTTTGGGACTTGGGCTCTGCAGGTGATCTGGACTGAAGTGTATAACGCAGTATTCCTCATGACTCTTGGTATGAGGTGTATAAATGGCATCACGCTGCCCTGTCTTCCTTTAGCACCATTGTTAGATCATTTTGAGAACGGTTTACAAAACTGCTGCTTCCCTGTTTTGCTCAGTAAATAAAAATCAGACGTTCCTGAACTGATGATTTTGAATCATCCACATGTAAAAGTTGCCGCCTCAGACTTTAAGGTAACTACTCCCAGAGTCTGTGTCTCCCCCTCCTCTGGGTTTCTCTCAGTCTTCCTCCAGCGAGCTCATTAATGTCGTGTTTCTGTCAGACTCATGGGAGCAGTCCGACCCTCCTCTGAGAGTCTGGCTAATGAACTGGACCTCACACAGACCACAAACACAGAGCCGAGCCGCCGTCAGCCCGCTACGATCCGCTGATTCGCAGAGCCGAGTGTCGCCTCCACACATCCAGACAGACCAGAGGGTGTAACTAAGATACAAGAGGCCAAGGAGGAATAATCCTCATCATCTGTAACTTTCACACAAGTTACCAAAGTGCAGTGAGACCAGGATCAGCCAAGGAACCTAAAAACATGCGTCTTACTCTTTAACCTGCACCTACACATCAGATGTCTGCTGACTGACTGATTCATCAGCTAATCTCAAGGTGCCTCTTCCTCAGTGCTGTGCATACAAGGTGCAGGCTGGACAAACTCAGAAGGAACAGAAGCAACAATAAAATACTCTGGAACTAGTGCTGGGTGTAACACCTTACTGTAATCTGATTACATTTGTCAGCACGTTACTGCTCTAAATTCAGTAATCACGTGACAGTTACTCATCAATTATGTCTTTACTTAAGTTCTTCAATTATCTGCATTACGTGCAGATAGAAAAAATGTGGTGCATTCAGTTCGTGACAAACTAGTGTAACAGATTACTTTCTACAGGAAGTAACTGAGTAAGGTGATGCATACTGTTTTTAAAAGTAAAAAGTAATGTGTATTAGAGGCTGACATCTTTTCGGGAATCCCACTCCCACAGGATAGGAGTTAATTTCACTATTCATCACGTGACTGGGCAACGTCTTCTTATAAAATGGTTCGCATCCTACGAATCTGCACCTCACGTGACGTTACGTCCTAAACGTACAGTTATGTAATTAAGGTAAAGTTACTGTGGTCAGGTTTAGGAAAAATAACACGGTGAGGACGCATCTTAAAATGACTTGAAGTCCACATGGCTCTTAACGTGACTCCAGGGGAAACTCCCCAGCTAAAGTGACCCATCCACCACCCAACCTGCCTCCTTACAGGCGCTCCTGACTGCTTTCTTGTTTACTGTCGTCAGCGGATTGGTCACATGATCACAGACTTTCAAAATATATGGGATAAGTACAAATTTGGGTGTACTGCTTTACACTGGGTCAGGACAGGAACAAAAGTCAACGGGAGTGGGCAGGATGGGAATTATATATCAAGCTAGCAATATGTTAGTCTGCAGCTAACAATCTGTTTGATACATGTGTGAGCACATGTCAGTTTATGTTACACGTGTGAAGTAAAATGCATCATTTACGATAATATCACAATGCTAACTCCCACTAGCACATGAAGGGGATTCCCCATTATATGTTAGCATCGAGCTAACAGACTCGGAGCTATTTCGTTGCTACATGGTTGTGGCAGACAGAATCAGAATAAGGTTTATTAACAAGCAGGTTTTCACTAACAAGGACTTTGCCTTTGTGTTATATACATATATATACACATATACAAACATACTGGGGAAAATCAAATTAAAGGCAAAATATGGAACCGTCAAGAACGAAATACGGGTAGAAAAGAAAAATGACAATAAAAATATGAAACAAAAATTGTAAATGAACATGTACAGTACAGCTGTGTGTGTGATGTTAAGTTAGGAAATATTTTAGCATTATGTTTTGCTGTATAGTTGATTGAATATGCATAGTTTTTATATATAAAAATGCAGTTTTAATATCAATAAACGCTAGATTTTTTAAAATAAAAACACAACATGGGGCGAACAAGAGACATTCTTCTGAGACTGGGACAAGACAGGAGTTTTACTGTGAGAGCAGGATGTGACAGGAGTGAAAATCCACCGTGTCACCTTCTGATTTGGATACATTACCTTTTTTCAAGTTACGACACCAACACCGTCTTTGTTTCCAACTTTAAATGTTCAGTTTGCAACAAGCCCTCCAGACAAAACAACAGTTTATTAAGTTGAGTTAAATCAGCTTAAACTACTTGGTTAATATAAGAGAAAGATGATGGTTAAAAGAAAAGTACCAAACTGAAAACAAACAGCCGTCTCTGACACATTGCTGACCCATCCATCATCCACCTTCCCAGCAGGTTTTGTGGCGCTTTACTGTCACGCAGACAACAGTCGCAACAACCTGCCAGGTGAATACTGACACAATAAACCAATGCTGTCAGGACAACGTGACTTCAAAACCAAGCACATCCAAAAACTCGACAGTGACGAGCTCCTTTTGAAAGCAGCGTAAAAACACTTTCTTCTTCTCCTCCTTCGATAAAACGTTCATTCCAGCCACACATGGTGTTTAACACACGGCACAAATAAAGAGGTCAGATGTGACGGAACAACACACGAGGAAGATGCTGTTTATAAAACTGATCCTCTCCACCTTCCACCTTTTTGTCACTGAGCTAATTACCCACATTTTTTCTTTCTTTTAAATATGTATAACTCCTGTATTTTATAAACTCATGGAGTCAGTGCAGAACGTAAAATAAAACAGAAAGGAGACATTTAGGGCGATTTAAAATATATATAAGCAAAGACTTTAATAAGACAATTGTGCACTATCAGCAACATCCAAAATTAGACAAAATGACACAGCAGTTAATAGCTCACACTCTGTTTCATGTCTTTCTTGTTAAAACTGAAGTGGGTACTAATTTTTTTAATGTGCAAAGAAAACTGGAGGAGGGGGCGTCTTCTCACTGACAAATGGATTATGGGGCCATCACTTGTAGTGCCGCAGAAATCCCATTAACCCCTGTGGTGAACGAATACTCACACACACACACGCGCACACATACAGAGAGAGTTCCCACCATCACCAGCATCAGGGTTCGTTATTGTGTCTTTGAGATCAGCTGTTTTTCTTGTTTATCTTCTTCAAACCTTTTGAACTTTCAGGTTTAAAGTAAATTCCAGTTACAGCTGATTTTGTTTCAGTTTGTCGCAGACGAGCTCCACGTGGATTACATGTCAGGTTTTATGTGATTTTATATTTTTCTAATAAAAAAAAATGCATAAATGTAATTTTCTAAAGCTTCCAAATCTTCTGGAAAATGTCCAGTGAGCTCGCACAGACTGAGGAACACAGCTCAATTATTATCATCATCTTTCTATATTTTCTTCTTGTGGCTGTTGTTTGCTGTTTGGAAGTGTCTCTGCTGCGCTCTCTAACTTCACACTGTGGCATTAAAAGTTAATATTAATAAGATCTGATTACACTGGAGTGTGTTTACTGTAGTGGAGCTGCAGATGAGTCGTCAGTGTGCAAAACTGGTTTCACAGCCATTTCACTGGAAGCCTGAAAATTCAGGCGCAACATACACAAACTGGCAGCGATTCAAGCGCGATTATTAATGTGTTTCATTTGAATTTAATTGTAGTGGATATGTAGTGATGCAGAGAGGCGGGATTAAATGTAAATGTAAAGACGTGTTGATGTAAACAGAACGGATGGATGACAAAATGATAATCAAATAGACGGTGGAAACGGAGAAAGCGGGGGGGAGATTCAGAATGTGTATTTCCAGATTAAATAAAAATTTAAATGTGATCACCCAGGTGCAGTAACACATGCATTAACACTTGTATATTTCATATTTTCTGTAAAAGCAAATGAGCCGCTTGCAAGTTATGAACAGTGTGAACATTCAAATGCCCGACAGATTTCAGAATAAAATGCTTTAAATATCTTAAATAAAAGCATGAAAAATTATGTGATATTATTCATGGCTTTAAATGTAAATGAGCCTGAATGGAAAACTGCTTCCATTTGGCACCTTAATATCAATACTAATATTAATAAATCAAGTCAGGAGAACAAATTAAATCAAACAGCAGCTTTTTTGTATCGCAGTTTGTGGAATTAAAAAATATTTAAATATAAATGAGATTAAAGAAGTAAAATCCATTAAAACACTAAATTAAAAACTGATCTGTTTTCCTGAAATGACCCGACTGAAATCATCACAGCTGCTTTTTAGATTTTAAGCAGATAATCCTCTTTGTGCTTTTAACCTTTTCTGCTGCTTCAGACTCTGAACGAAGCCCGGACGGATTTCTGTCCGACTAATTACCCCGCTATGATCACTCAGCAGAGGAGCACCGCTGACATCTCAATAAAATATCATAATGGGTTTACATATTACTGAAAAATGTTTGATTTTTAAAGGACAGTAAAATATTTTCAAATTTAGTTTGAGAGATTTTCTTGAACAGAATCCTTGTGTTTTCTTTACAGACAGCACAATACATAAAAAATTAAAGCCATAAAAAAATAAGAAATAAATTTAATTTGAAAGAAGATCAAAATGAAGATGTGAGTTTTGACTTCCAAAAGATGAATTTACTGTGTCATATTTCCTTAAATCTGACTGTATTTTAAATATTAGAGTAGTTTCTGGTGCAGCAGTGCAACATTTTATCTGTATTTCATTTAGGAAGTCCATTATTTTGTCATGATGCTTTAAAGCATTAAAAAATGAGCAAGTACAAATAATCTGAACAATAAAAGTCAGACTGTTTAACTGACAGCTTAAGACATTTTTTAGATTTTTTTTTTTAAATACAAGACAAGTAATACCTTTTTAGACACAAAGAGTATAAATGTATGAATTATAGTGCATTTAATATATATTTTAAAAAGAGATTGTGTAGCTAAATAAAAAACAGACTTTTTCAGTTGAGATCTGTGATGTGTTAAATTCTGCAGACAGGAAATTGTCTTAAGTCTAAAATTGATTTACGTCCTATTTGAGACACATTATGAGACAAAGACTCAAAAAAATGATGTGAATGACAACAACTCAGTGAAAACACTGTCACCTTAAATTATCATTTACTGGGACGCAAATCCATCCAAACCAAAAAGTCACACTGTCGCTGAAAAATTTTACTCAACCAAAAAAAATCTTTGCACCCAGAAACAGCACAACAAAAATAAAGTTTTCTGTGTGTGTGACTCATCAGATATTAAACAACAAATCTCTTTCACAAAAGACATTTTAAGGAATAAATTTACCAAACAAACTGATCAATTTACAAAATAAAATCCTGCTCTGGCCGAGCTGGACGACACATTCAGACCCCCCGCCTGCACAAACACACCCGGGAACAAAACTCTCCCACCCACCAACTGAGCATCCACACACACACACACACACACACACACACACACACACACACACACACACACACACACACACACACACACACACACACACACACACACACACACACCTCGGACCATGAGCAGACGGCCACAGCGGCCGGCAGAGTACAATAAAACTCCCATCAACATCCGCGGCTGCCCGCCGCCGTCCTGCTGCTGCTGCTGCTGGTGGGCTACGCAGTGAAAGTGTGTGTGTTTGGGGGACGGGGAGGTGGGGGGGGGTTGGTGGTTTTGGTTTGACCGAGAGGAATTCACAAAGTTCACGGTCCTGTTACGGAGAGGATAAAGCCGCCTTTGTCTCTTTGGCAACACAACTCTTTTTACTGAGGCTGCAGGAGGAGAGGAACCTGCAGCGTCCGCGCACCAAAACTCGCCACAGCATCAGTGACGCTGGTAATAAAGTGTTAAATGTAACGGTGACAGTAATAATGAGCTGTCCTCTAACGAACCCTCAGCACTGGGAGCTCTTTCATCTCTCTGGCTCATTTGGACGAGCCGGCCACAATAGTCTATTGTGAGGCATCAAAAACTCCCCCCGACCCCCTCCTCGTCTCTCAGCAGAGTCACCAAACTGCCCCTCAAACCCCCGTCTGTCTGCCAGCTTCTCCCTGCTCGGACTTCACCTCGCTGCCCCCCCCTCCTCCCTCTGTTCTCCACTTCAGCCACCACAGCAGTGACGGGGGTGTCAAAGGTCGGCTGGCCTCGCTGACCACGACAAGCTGCTAAATGTGGCCCCGGCGCTGCAGCCGGAGCCCCGGCGTGTCCCGGGACACCAGCGCTGAGACGGGTGTGAGAGTGAGGGAGGTGGGGGTGTCTGTTCCCTGGTGCGATGTAATTGCCACAGCGGCAGAGATGTGTCAGAGCTCAGGAGCCCAGCGCGGCGATGATCAGCTCCGGTATTTGGACTTTCTGTGTGTTTCTGTAGAAGTTTCCTGTTAGTTAGATGGAACAAGAGTAAAAGGATGACAAGAGGAGGCTCGCCGGCAGGAGGACACAACAAAACCCCGGTCGCGGCTGCAGACCTGAGCTGGCACCCGTCCGCTAACGGGACGAGACAAGAGAGAGGGGAGCACAGCGAGGGGGCGGCGGAGACGGGACGCTGACAGATAAAAACAACAAACAGTCCGAGCGGGTCACAAATCCAGGAGCTCTTTTTGGAAATAAAACACAAAGCTGCTGTGTGGTGCGGAGTTTCTGAAAGCCACAAGAAGAAGAGGGGGGAAAAGAAAGAGGAGGAGGGAATGTTCCTCTTTTTGGTTGAAGGAAAAGGGAGGAAGGAGAAGAAAGCAAGAAAAAAAAAAAAAGAAAATGTTGTGCCAACTTACCATCCACCAGGTCCTGGCTGAGATGTCGTAGCAGAGCTGCCATTTGATGGAGCCTTCCGAGGTTTTCCCTGCCATTACGCTGTCAGCAAGCTTCATCTGATGCGAGTGCGCTCACCGGAGATAAGACACCTAATTGAGAAAACATTTGCACTGGCATGTTGGGCAACATGTAGCCCGCTCCATACCATATGGAATCATGGGTAAAAAAAAAAAAAAAAAAAAAAAAAAGCTCCTTGACAATGAACCAATCTCATGCAGACCCCGTGGCAAGGTGAGCGGCAGTCATCTGCTCAGAGAGGGAAAACACACACCCCCTCACACACACACACTCAAACACAGCACACACACACACACAGCCGAGCAGAATGATGAGCCTTTTTTCCGCATCGCCGTACGCCTCGGGTCGCTTCTCCCTGCTTTTTTTTTTTTTTTCTCCTCCTCGGGTATAATTAGGGCTTCATCATCATCATCACCAGGAGCAGGAGAAGAAGAAGAGGCAGCCCGGGCTAAACTCAACTGACTCCAAACTACTTCTTCTGCGTCTTTATGGTCACTTTAACGGGACGGAGGCAGGTAGAGAGAGAGAGAGGAGAGAGAGAGAGAGAGGGCAGAGGGCTGACGCTCCATCAGTCCTCCGGACACATGGAACTGCTTACACACTATCATGCTATGTTTTGTTTTGGGTTTCCATCCTTTCCTCCCCCTCCTTTTCTCCCCTGAATCCCTCCATCCCTCCTTCAGCAGAAAACTCGTGTGTTTTGGCATAAATACCTCCATACTGACGGATCCTGTGGAAGCCCGCAGAGACAGAGAGAGCGGACCATCATGCTCCGTGAAGGGTGGACGCTGCTCGCCGTCCGCCTGAAAAACACCACACATCAGTAAGTCTGCTTTTAAACTTCACTCAGTTTTCATTTCTGTCTCAAGAGGAAGTCAAAGTACCAATACAACTGTAAGAAAATACTTCTGTACAAGCAAAAGTACAATAAAGTAAATAAAAGTACTCGTAAGGCAGAAAAATATCTCATGTTTGTGTTATATTATTATATCATATAACACTGCCACAACATACACTGACTTACAAACAGCACCTTATGTTACAGCTGATTAAATCTGCTTTATGTACTTGTGGGTGGTGTCAAAGTAACTTCTCAACCTAGTGGAGAAAAAGTTTAATATTTGAGAGCACTTTATAATAAGGGTTTATTAATGTTAACGAAACATTATCTAATGTGTCTTGGGTCTGTTATAAGTCATTAATAAGGAGTGACATTAATTCTATCACATCCAGATAAGCCAAAAGTTTTCTAAACTAATCTATGTTGCATTTCATTGCAATCAGATGTCATGTTTTTAACCATTATCAAATGTAGATGTTTGCACTCCACAACAAGTACCTCTGGTTCTTGAGTCAATAAATTTGAATCTCACTAATAATTTGTAAAATTGGTCCGGATGTTCTGCTACACTCTGAACAAGTATTCACAAGCTTAGTTTTTCACCATTAAAAAAATGATGTGGGTCAAAAATCACGAACATTTTTGACATATTTGAGAGAGATGATATTAAAATAAGTAACTTAAATATCGTAAGACAGTTTGACCACTAAATATCATCACAACTTTTGGATAAATATTAAGTTAATTCAACTTAATTAAGTTCTTCGAGGTCAAAGCAAATCATGTTGGTAGGTTGTACTAAATGAGATTATAAAGACTGATAGGATTTACTCTATAAGGTCAGAGGGGGAGCAACTTAAAAAGATTCATGCAAATTGTTACCTTGCTTTTTTTTTAAGCTGAACCAGTGGATTGTTTAGTGGCCAAACGTTCATCTTCCTGAGTCTGAGTCTTCCTGAAACTTTAAAAATTACACATGTAGCTTAAAAGGCAACACAAAAGTGGTTCTTATTAGTGGCTTTTAACTGATCTATAAAGTAAATTATTTAACAATTATTGATAAAGGCATCAATATTTGTTTCTTTATATCCGTCACTGGAAAGTGGTGCTCCAACATTTCCTCCTGAAATGCAGTAAATTATAAAGTAGCATGACACAAGTGCACTTAAGTACCAGACTTGAGTGAAGGTGAATAGTTACTGTTGCACACATTGGTTCATGCACTTATTTGTTTAACCCCCTATTATCCTCCTGTTTACCCATTTTTACAAACTCATGTCACATCACAGTGCATATTGGGGAAAATGAAAAAAAATGAGGCACAAGACGACGAGAACATTTTCATGAAATTAAACTTGGTGTCCTGGGTTTTCACTCCAAAAATGTAAATATGTTTTATATGTTTATTCACATGGACTATAAGAAGATAGATTATTTATTTTACATTGTCAGACCCTGAACCAAGCCCCCCCCCCCCACACACACAAAAATAAACATTACTAAGGTGATAATTCAATGGCAAAGAGCAGGGTTACAGAGTGAACAAAGTTTTTAATGTGTTATTTAGAATGGGTGTATATTTGTATAATATCACTATCCAGGGAAAACTTTCAAATCCACCTTGTTTTCAGTTCGCCCACCATAAAACTGTATTTCTTATGGGATGTGTATGATTAGACACCCTAAAAGATTTTATGCACACTGTCTCTCTGCACATCTCTTCCTTTATGTTTGTGGAAATGCAACTGAAAGTGTACATTAATTAAAAACAGTTAATTTCGCAGCCAGCTGTATTTTCCATGCACAGAATCCAGCCTGTAAATGC
This sequence comes from Epinephelus cyanopodus, assembly GCA_026686955.1. Classification (NCBI taxonomy): domain Eukaryota; kingdom Metazoa; phylum Chordata; class Actinopteri; order Perciformes; family Serranidae; genus Epinephelus; species Epinephelus cyanopodus. Next base: position 1,924,524 of record CM048920.1, read on the forward strand.
AGCCTGTGTTGCAGCTAACCTCGGGATGTTTCATTTAGTTTTGAAAAGCTTTCTTAAGATAATGTGTGATTAAAGTTTTTAACTCAAACAGGAGCATGAGATTCTCTGAAAATCAAGACCGCAGTTTTGAGGTTTTGTTTTGTGTTTTTGCAGGACAGATAAAAGCAGCGGGGCTCGTCCGAAGCAGCAGCGTCCCATCATGTCGCACATCAACAAACATGTGCTTCAACCTGTAAGATAATTTCACTGTCTGTTTGTGCTGAAGTTTGGGGGGGATGAAGAGGTAATAAAGGGCTCAGAGGGAGGTGCGGGGGGTCTGTGAAGCTCAGGTTCCTAATCAGAGGGGGAATACCTGAACCAGAGCAGAGCCGCCATCAAACAGTTCTCCCATTGTGGCGGCCAAACGGAGGAATGCGATTCAGCCGGAGATACGGAGGGACGTTGGGGTTGTTGGGGGGTAAGGTACACCAGGCCAGGAGGTGAGGAGCAGGGGGACGGGAGGGGGGAGTGAAAGCTGTCTACACTGAAGAACCACACTGCGCCACTTGAGCCATTGTTTTCCAATGAACAGCAGTGATGCCAGACCACATAAAAGGTGGTTCAACTTAGCTGAACTCTCAAGCAGTAAGTAAAGCTCCGAGCAGCAACTTAAAATAAATTGTTCTGTGTCGACATGTTTCAGAGGTTTTTGTGACTGTCACCTCGGGAGATAAAATTCAGCGAGGAAAAGCTCCTCAGATTATTTTCACTTTAACCAGTTTGCCTCTGACGGGTCAGATATAACAGCTGACCAAGAAGCTTAAACATGAAGTTTTTCAGTTTCCACAAAATGCAACATTAATCTTATTTAAAAGTAAATGTGTGTGTTTATGTGTCATCACCAACAGTGCTTAAATTACGATAAATTAAATGGTGACTATTCAACAAAGCCAAATGAGCCCTCATCAATCCTGTGCATGTGTAAACAGCCTGAGAATATATGTCTTAATGCACAAATAATGTGATTTGTACAAGAAAGTAAAAGAAATGGGTTTTAGAGAAGCAGGTGTAACTAGTGTAAGATTATTTTGAGTGATTTTAATATTGATATTATTGATCAGGAGTGGGATGCCCCACAATACAATATTATCACAATACTTAAATTATGATACAATATTATTGTAATTTTAAACATTACACATTTTAGACCTGATGGATATTGCATTAACATATATTGCAATGCACTGTAATGTATTACCTTTTTTCAACTGTACACTATGTCCCAAAAGAAAAACTTTGACAACATCTGTTATTTCTAATAAAGTTTGCAGTTTGTTCATATAACTTTCTAACTAAGACTACAAAAAGTTTGTATTTGCAATATTAATAATTTATATAATTTTAAAAAATCAATACTAGGCATCCATGTACTGATACGACATTACCATGGAAAATATCTTAATACTCTGATGTATCAATTTTCCCCCAACTACTGATGTATTATTGACTTTTCCAAGCTCAGTGCACAGTTTGAATCCTGTGTGATCACATGATTTGAAATATCCTAATCTGTCAATATCACAATAATAAATCTCAAATAATTAAATATTGGGAGGGAAGTCTTCATTCATCAAGAAGCTAACATGAACTGTTTGCTTTAGCAGCTAAAATAAACAACTAAGTCCAACAGTTTAAATACTCAAATCAACTGTCATCATGAATAAACTACAATGTTAAAGTTAATAACTGAACTGTTAGGTAACTGAGCTCAACAATTTTAGCTTCAAAAATAAACCATAAGCTAACCTGAACTTAAACCTTTCAGCTGCTAAACTCAGCTGTTGATTAACATGAACTAAACTGTTTGAATTACTAAAATAAGCTGTTAGCCAACGTGAACTTGATCATTTTATTTAATCAAACAAAACTGAAACAAAATCTAAACACCTTCATTGCTAAAATTAAATATTAGCTACTTAGCTTGGCTACTAACAAACTGTTAGCTAAACTAAACTTGGACAGTTTTAGCTGCTCTAACAAACCGTTATCTAACCCGAACCTCAAGTTTTAACAGCTAAAGTAAAATATTGGCTACTTTAGTTACTAAAATCTATTGTTCGTTGAACTTAACAATTTTAGCCACTCTAATAAACTATTAGCTAACCTGAACTCAATTGTTTTGATAAACAACTAACTTTAACTTTTTTTTTTTTTTTAATTAGCTACTTTAATAAACAGTTTGCTAACCTGAACCTAACTGTTATAATTAGCTAACATTACTATAATTCAGTTAGCTAACCTAAATGTAATGGTTTCAAAATGGCTACAATACATTTAGCTAACCTGGATGTAGGTCTAACTGTTATAATTAGCTAACATTACTATAATTAAGTTGTAACGGTTTCAAAATGGCTACAATACAAAACATTTAGCTAACCTGGATGTAGGCCTAACAGTTTTAATCCGCTACCATAAAAAGCAGTTAGCTAACCTGTGTGTAACGGGTTTACTTACCTACTGTAATAAACAGCTAACCTGATTTGAACTGTCTGAATTAGTTGCCCTAAAAAACACAGTTAGCTAACGTGGATGTAACTATTTTAATTAGCTAACAATACTGTAATAAACACTTAGCTAACCACACACAGCTAACCAGAATTCAATCGTTTTAGCTGCTATAAAAAAAGGTAAGCTAACCTGAATGTAACTGTTTGAATTAGCTACTCTAATAAGCAGTTAGCTAACCTGGATGTAATTGTTTTAATTAACTACTTTTGAGAAGCAATTAGCGAACCATAACGGTTGTAGCCACTGAACTAGCAGAATGAAAGAAGACAGTAAAACATCAGCTCATAAATGTGCGTTTGTAAAATACTCAGTCTGAGTGCTGGAGCGCACTCTGACACAAACTGGACCGTTCGAAATTTTGGAGTGCTGTTTGACTGTAACGTTACCGCTCAGTTATCTAGAACACAACACTCTCGGAGCAGCAGAGCGCACTCTGGACACTCTGTCTGTAGTGAGGGAGCAGCAGAGCGCACTCTGGACACCGTCTGTAGTGAGGGAGCAGCAGAGCGCACTCTGGACACTCTGTCTGTAGTGACGGAGCAGCAGAGCACACTCTGTACACTCTGGACACTCTGTCTGTAGTGAGGGAGCAGCAGAGCGCACTCTGGACACTCTGTCTGTAGTGAGGGAGCAGCAGAGCGCACTCTGGACACTGTCTGTAGTGAGGGAGCAGCAGAGCGCACTCTGGACACTCTGTCTGTAGTGAGGGAGCAGCAGAGCGCACTCTGGACACTCTGTCTGTAGTGAGGGAGCAGCAGAGCGCACTCTGGACACTCTGGACACTCTGTCTGTAGTGACGGAGCAGCAGAGCACAGAGCGGAGTGAATGTGTGATTAACTTAACTGTTCGTTACTTCATGTAGAAATATAATGCTCTGTTGCTTCAATCAACAGCACTCTCATTTTAGTTTGTGCCAGAGTGCGCTCCAGCATGCAGAGTGAGAATCTCCAGTCAGTGTGTGCAAATTTGAACAATTTTAATTTAAAAACATTTAACATTTTGCCTGACTAATCAGATTTAATGCAACACTGGCAAATAATTAGCCTATGTATTCATCAAGAATGTTTTTCTATCACTTTAAAACAGAATGTGTATGTCATCTTTACTTTAATGTACTTTCATTTCATGCATTTACAAAAATAATAAATAAAACCTTCCAGAAGGAAATTATGTATGTGTATTTTTTTATGCTGCTGTATTAACAGAAAAGCTGACTGTGATTGTTCTCTACATGATTGTGGGGAATATTTTTTAGAATTTGGGGCATTTAGGATTTTATTGAACTACTGATAGTTGTGTCACATATTTAAATATCTGTCATCTGGCTGAGGAGACAAAAGTAATGTGGTATAGTGTGGACGTAAATATATTCAGATGTCAATACATGGGTTTATTAACACAAAATGGCTGATACATACCTTTCAGTGTGTGACTTTATGAATAAAATAAATGTTATTACCGTATGTGTTGCTAAAAACAACTGAGGTCACATTATTCCCAGATATGAAAACTGTGTACAGTGAGAATGCTGCTCCAGATGCCAGTCATTCATTCAGCTCCCAGTAGGAGGCAGCGTTGTTTTTCTGGGTTTCATCTTCTATTTTAACTTGAAGAGGAAAGTTGACTGAAAACCAGGACACGTCTCTTTTCATAGTTTGACTCCATCTGATTCTACTGAAGGTTTCTACTCACCTGCTCCCTGAATGTAGCCGACTCTTCATGCTGCCATGCTCCAGTGATCCTGGGTTCCTGCTGCAATAAAAGACAAAGAATTGTTGGTAAATTACAAAATCACATTTACATCTGTGTGCAAATAACAGAAATCATTTGTGTTCCAGCTGCAGACAGGAAATAAAGATAAGATTAATTTATATGCGATTGGTATACAGGGTGTCTCACATTCTGTTGACTTTTTTATACTTTATTAATTACGATATGCAATTACACACAAGACCAATGTTACATGTGAAACCATGAAAATTAAAACAACTGTATATACCTGTTGCTGTTTTGTCTATATGACTGGACCAATCTCTTACTGGTAGCACAAGTCACTATCTACATACTGTACTAAAAAAACAAAAAATCATTTTACTTCATTGTAAAATATTCTTTAAATAATATAATTTATATCTTTAAATAAAACTGAGACAACAGTACTTTTTTCAGGACCTGTACATTCAGGTCCTCATTTATATATATTTTCATATGTATTTTAAGGATGAGTTACCAACCAAGCAAAGTAGGAAACTATCTGGGTCCTCAAACTCTTAGGGAGGCCAAAGGCTCTGGATTCTTTATTAGCTAGTCTGCACTAATTGAATTAGCTGCAAAGTTGTTTGGTAATGTTTGGTGTGCACTTCTACAGGTCAATATGAAGTGACATGATAAGGACCTTAATAAATAACATGAGTTATTTTGATAAATCTAGAGGCGACAGTCTTGCAGAGGGGCCCATAATTAAAGGCTACTTCTAAGTAGCTTCAGTTTATATTGTGTTTACATGGTGCATAACCCTAAATACATTTTTGCTTAATGAAGTCACCACAAAGTAACACAATTCACAGAGGGTGAAGGGTGGAGGAGGACTGATGGGGGCCCACAGCTCATTTTTGCCCCGAGCCCCAGCAGAAGGTTTGTCTGGCCTTGAATGCAACTTTTCAAATCTTTGCGTTTTTATTTTGAAGCACTAAAAAGTTTACGAGAGATGGAGACGCTGAAATGTTACTCCCTCATAAAATAAAAAAATACATATAAAAAGCTTTGAAAAAAACGACAAAGAAAATGTTTGATAAAATGAATGCTCCCTGTCAACAGGAGGCTCATGTACAGAGCAACGAAAAGGTCCTTTTTTCAGTATTATTATAGTGGTAAATACATTTTTAGAATGTTGCACAGTTTAAACAAGAAGCTTTTAAAAACATCTCATATCGTCAAAACAAAGGGCACAAACTCCTGTCAGCATGTTGATGCTTCAGTCAGTTAAACTCCAGCAGGACCCTGTCAGCAGAACGGGTCTCGACACGTTTCTCCAATTTATCCTCAAAATCCAATAAGTTACCTAAATATGTGCATTTCACTTCCTTCCTCTCACTAACCAGAGAGAGAGAGAAAAAGACCTGATTGTCAACATCTGTTTTCCCTTTCCCCCTTCTTTGTGGAGCTCGGCGGCGCCCCTGGGCGTCACAGCAGCAGCAGCACCCTGCCACCCAGCACTGCATCCACCCATCCATCCATCCACCCGCCCGGCTGGCTGTCCCGCTGAAGCTCAGTGAAGCCAAAGTGTCCATATGAAGACGCATTAACAGGGATGGGTCGCCAGCTGTCCTTCCACTGCCACAGTCACCACATCAGCCATATTAAATGACCCTTTTGTGTTCTCCTCCTCCACACTCTGTCCAAAAGATCTTGTTCGCATCGTCTCCTGTGTATTCTCCTGTTGTTCTTCCCCTAATTTTAAATGTTTAGCTCTGCAGCATCTGCACTTGCAGAACATTAGAGGATTTGGAGCACGGAGCATTTGACAAAAGCCAGGAAGCCTGCGCTCCAAACAAGAGTGTTTGTTTTCATGCATTTTTCCCCTCGTCCTGATTGCTGTCAGATGCCTTTGTGTTCCAGGTGGTTGAGACTGCAGAGGGAGAACCACACAGAGAAATAAATACCACACATCCTCCTCTATTTCTGCTGCTGTCGACGTATATATTGTACTCAGAATGAAGTGTAAATAGGCCAAACGGCTTTGAAATCCACAACAGGAACTGATTACTCTCTCCAGGGGCTGGTGAGGAATCAGGACCATCTGACATACTGTAGGAAGTGAATGAGATCAGAGGAGATTCACTGATTCACCGGACTGAAGCTATTTAACCTGTCCGATGTTTGCTCACTTCTGGCAGAATCTCCTTGTTGACTGTCCGGTGAAGACCGATGCCTGTAGTGACAAATACATGTTGTTTAGAATTTCCTGGGAGAACAGGAACAAAACGTTCATGCTAGAGATCTGCAACTCAGAGGGCATGGGTATTAATACAACTAGACCAGAACTGGGACAATTTGCACTGTTCACATAGAGCACAGCCTGAAGTGTAACAAACACAAACAGTCTGAGATGCACTGATGACCAAAGGTATGTGGGCACTTGAGCGCTGCACCCATCTGTGACATCTCATTCCAAATCCATCCACAAGAGCACTGATGAGGTCCAACACTCAGTGTGTCTCCAGTCACAGTGAAGTGTAGCTACAGTCCCAGCTGGACGAGGACATCTAACTGGCCTACTGTCCTTGTCCCAGTACACAAGCACGGGAGGGGAATCCATTTATTGAGCCAAGTATGTGCGACTCCTCTACGATAGGTGGAGATATGCCTCCTTTCAGCTTGTTAGTATTGGACCTTTTTCCTGTTGACCTATTACGTCACAGACCAAACAATGGACAAACAAGTTAGCTACGGTTAGCTAGCTGCTAACTGCTACCATGGTGGACAACTTTACAGCTCTGTACATTTGGTCCGTCCAAAAAGTCACGGCTCCTGGATGTAGATTTCTCCATGTTGTTACCGGCTTCTTCTTCTCTTACACATTTAATGCTATTGGACTTCCGGGTCAAAGCCCGGGGCGGAAACTGTGGAGCATGCTCAGAACGCCTCGGCCAGTTTGGCTCCGATTGACTGTTTACATGCAGGAGGAATTCAACTCCGTATTGCATTAACTTGGTGTGTTAGTCCCACTTTGACGAAACAAGAAAAATCCAAATTAAGCCTCAGCAAGAAAAAGGTTAGTTTTTCTGTCTTTTTTTATGTTTGGCTTTTTCTCATTTAACACTGCAAACATCTGCTTCTTAAGTCCTTTTTAGAGCCGTAGCCTGACGTGCACCTCCTCAGAAATTAAACTACACATCAACACAGCAAAGTGTGTGTCTGTGAGTGCTGCGATTTATAGTGAAGCTGATTCGTGTACTTGTGTTTGAAACTGTCTCTTTTAAGCCATGTTTAATGTGTGTTTAATGTGTGTTTTGAATCAATTAAACCTTACAGCACTTCACAGAAACCTCCGCCGCTGACTAGTGTTTTGGAGGTGTAAATGCTGTGCCCCTACATATTTTCAAACAGGGATAAAATCTGTCTTTGCATTTTATTTTGATCAGTCTGTTTTTAAAGAAGTGCAAATTTTGCAGCTGAAAACATGTCGCCAATCTCATGAAAATACCGAGATATATATCATGTATCGCCAGTCAGGCTGTAAATACTGAGATATGAATTTTTGTCCATATCGCTCAGCCCTAGTTACATACCAAATTATTCAGTCTCTATAAGAAACATCTGCTGAATACAAGAAATGTACAGCAGGCTGTCTGAACTGGACTGAGACTTTTTACTATTAACTGTAGCCAACAATAGCAACCAGAAGCCAAGAGACCGAACAGGAAGTGGCACAAACAACAAAACAGGGGAGCCTCATGAGGTCGATAACACCACAAACATTTTATTACCTGGAACCTGAATTAAAGTGTATTTTGGAGACCAATAGTCAAATGTACAGATCTTTCCCATGTTGCCTGAACGCAGCGTGAGGACAGTAATAAGGACCTGCTGGACACGTGCTCCGACGATTAGAAACACACCACGGATCATCCAGGCATCTGGTTCACTGAGCAGAAGAAACAAATCAGCGCAATAATGACTTCATTGTTCTCCAGCAGAGCGACGGTGAGGAGGAAACATGTCGGCTCTCAGACTTCACCTACAGCTGCAAAACTACAGCTGAATAATCAATTAAATGATGAGTCGTCGAATGTTAAACACTGTGTAAACACAAGCAGTCACGTATCTCCGATCCAGGACCGTCACACTGCACGTTGCGCTCCTACACCAACGAAAACAGAAAACACAAGAACAAAAGGTCTGTTTAAATCCCCCTCAGTGTTTTTAAAGGATGTTTATAGTCAGGTAACCATCATGGTGACGGTCAGTCTCACCTGCCAGGTAACTGCTGACACAGCCTGAAGCGTCAGTACTGTTGCTATGGTTACCTGCAGGTTAATTTGACTGTTCACTATAACGGTGTACGAAGGTAAATTTATACAGCGTATGTTTGACAGACACCTGACAGAAAATGGGATTCTCCATGACTGTTGGTTAATGTAGTCTTCAGATTCTGAGTCCTTGAGGAGATGCCAGGGGTCCTTGAAAAAGTTTCTAGTGTCCTGGAGAGGGTTCTGCGGCTCCCTGGGAAGTTTCATGGGTTCTACAGGAGCTTATACAGGCTCCACGTGTCCTGGGAGAGGTTTCAGTGGTCCCTGAGAAGGTTCCAGGCATCTATGAAGAAGCCCAAGTGGCCCTAGAGGAGCTTCCACAGGTCATCGTTGGGGTTTCAGGGGTCCTTGAAAAACCCTTCAGGAGTCCTTGAAGAGTTTCAGCATCCCTGAGAATGTACAAGAGGCACTTGTATGATCTTTGAAGTTTTCCCAAACTCTTAAGGCCTCCAATGAAGAGGTTCCTGGGGGTTCCAGGGTCACTGAAAAAGTACCAGAGGTTCAGTGGAGACTTGAACTGTCACAAGTTCCAGGTGTCATTGTGAGGTTTTGAATGGTACTTGAAGAGGCTCTGGAAATCCTTGAGGAGGTTCGTGGGGAGTTTTCAGTGATCAGGAGTCCATGAGGGGTTCCAGGGTCCTTGAGACTGACTAAAATGATTCTTGATGTTCTCCAGGGATCCTTCAGCCGCCTCCTTTAAAAAGTTTCTGATATCTTAAGGGAGGTTTGAGGGATCCTTGAGAGGGTACCACAGGTTCTAGAACATACTTTTGTTGTCAAATAGTCTTGCCAGGATTTTGAGAGGTCCTTGAAGATGTTCCTGGAGACCTTTGAAGATTCCAGGAAACTTACAAAAAGCTACCAGTTATCTTTCAGCATTCTGGAAACATCCTTCAGGAATTTCAGTGATTCTTCCAAGGATCCTTTAAGATATTCATGGAGCCATGTAGGGGATTCCAAGGTCCTTGAGAAGGCACCAGAGGACTAGTCGAGGCTTACATTTTTAGTGAGGAAGTTCCAGGAGTTGTTGTAAGGGTTCCAGGGTCCTTGAGAATGTACAAGATGTCCTGGTATGATCCTCAAATGATTGCACATTCCAGGGATACATCACAAGACTCCTTGAATAGGTTCCCGAAGTCAACGAGGAGATCTGAGGGATCTTTGAGGGGGTATCAGAGGTCCTAGAACATACTGTAATTGTCCTTGAGGATGTTCAAGGGGTCAGTAGTCAGGAGTCCATGAGGGGTCTCAGGGTCCTTGAGACCATACAAGATGTCCTGGTATGATCCTTACAATGATTGACACGTTCCAAGGACACTTCAGGGGGCACATTAAAGAGGTTCCTGAAGTCACTGAGGAGGTCTTGAAGATGTTCCTAGAGACTTTTGAGGGTTCAAGGAAGTTTACAAAATGTTACTAGAAAACCTTTAGCACACTGGAAGCATCTTTCAGGAATTTCAGCGGTTCCTGAAGAGAAACCTGGAATCATGAAGGGGATTCCAGGGTGCTTGAGAAGGTGCCAGACTTACATTTTCAGTGAGGACGTTCCAGGGTTTGTTGTGAGGGTTTTGCGGGGCCTTAAGTGAACCGACTGGCACTGTTACCTGCACTTTTATTACCTTGAGCACTGATTTAGATCGGCTGACCAGAACCATGAGATAACAGGCACCTGACAGCCAATCAGAGAGCAGGATTTCCCCTGGCTCTGAGCTGAATTAAATGCAGCGCTGGTCCAAGAGGAGCAGCGAGGACTAACAGTCTGTCACTGCACAGACTCTGTGGAATAAACTGAACCACTGAGGTTAATATATTCTACTGGAGAGTCTCCATACAACAGAGCTGACACCTTCACTGTACAAGCAGCTGCTGCACTACAGCATCTATACTCTCCCTGTGTGTGTGTGTGTGTGTGTGTGTGTGTGTGTGTGTGTGTGTGTGTGTTTCCAAACATATTGAATGGTGAATGTAGAGGCAGCCACAGAGCCCAGAGGGCTGGCAGACAACATGGACCAGAGTGTGTGTGTGTGTGTGTGTGTGTGTGTGTGTGTGTGTGTGTGTGTGTGTGTGTGGAGGGTTTTGAGCGTCGGCCATGAGCACCATCTGCCTCTCTGTCACTCAGAGCCAAGATGTTCGGTCAAACTGCTCGCCGGTGAGTTTGGACGTGGTTGTGAAGCTGAGCTCGTTATGTTCAGTTTGTTTTTTCTCATCCACAAACACTCAGAAACAGTCGATTATCAACAACCAGCACTTCATTCATCTGAGTGTGAGTCTCCGTCCAACAGCACACACACTGATACAACATCTCAGTCACTGTTTGAACAAACTGACTGGATCTAAAACCACATTTTTTTTGACCACATAACTGTGACACATATTTATTTATATCATTTATGTGTTTGAATTCTGGATGACAAATGTACATTATGTGCACAGGTGTGCTTTTCTGTCTTAAAAGACAATACAAATGTATCTGCAGCAGAAAATCAATGACTTGTGAATTATTTTTCTACTTTTATAAATACAGTAGACTAGTCCATAGCCATTGGTAGCTGTGTCACCTTCTACCTGTGCCAGTCCTCAATGTCTATGTGCAGTTTCACATAGATTGACCACGTCAGTGAGTAGAAAAACGTGGGACAGACAGAATGACTGACTGACAGAATGACACCTGACAGTTTCCGTGATTATGTACAGCAGACCATACCATGACTTAGTCATACCAAACATTAGAAAACACCAACATTGGTCCACAGGGGGAGCCACAGCCATCGCTCGCATTTTAGCCATTTTGAAGCATTTTTCTGTTGTTATAGCGCCACCCAGTTGCCAGTTAGAGTTAAATTTCTCCAGTCACCTTGAGGCGTCCTGTTCTACATATCTACCAAGGTTAGTAAAAATCCATATGGCGGTTAGGCCTAGATAAGAAATGAGCTCTCTAGCGCCCCCATTTTGTTTGATGGGGTCAATAATGGAGGGGTCCCCTCAGATTATGTGTGGTCATATGCCTACAAAGTTGCGTGGTGATGGGTGAAACCCTTGAGATGTTATACACCTTTATGTGATGAGCCACGCCCTCCGCAATATTCATTGCCTTATAGAAGCTCAGTTTTAGGAAGTTTTCCAACTTTTGCCAAGAGGGAACTTTAGATATTGGTCCCTAGATTATGTTCACCCAGTTTCATGCAGATCGCTCAAACTTCCTAGGAAGAGATCCATTTGAAGTGTTTTTCAAAACATTCAAAATGGCGGAAAATCTATATAAGTGGAAGTTATGGGTTCTTGAGGCACGTCTTTAAGCACCTGGAAAACACCAGGTCGGGCGCTAGGCGCTACTATTGTGCCTTTTTTTGCGGCAGCTTTCAAGAGCGTGGCGGCAGGTTGGCCTTAACAAGCACCGCATCATAATGTATTTACCTGAAATCCTGAGTGCAGAGCTGATCTTGTGTGTCGGCCTATCTTCGATGGGACTGATGTAAAGCTCTGGTTAGCCCTGCCAGAAAAAAGAAACAAACAAAAACTGATGAATAAATAACTTTTCTTGAAATAAAAAGACACTTCTTGTCTTAACAATATCTTTATTTATCTTGTTAGTCGTGTCCAAAATTAACGTTTTGACTCAACCTCATAAGGGGGAGGTAGACAAAAAAAAAAACACCAGCTAAACATATTGTTTACCAGCCAAAATCATAAATTTCCTTTCTGCATTACATCCACAATTGTTTCAGTAAATTTCTTTGAGAAAATGAGGTATAAGGTTGAATAAAAACTTAAATTAGAGGCCGGAGCAAAATGTGAAGCAAAATAATTACAGTATATTGAACAGCTCAGTGTGAGTGTCAGTCCCCTCTGGTCAGCAGTGATACAGTGTCTCTACGAAAGTATCTTGTAAAAAAATATAAAAATAAACCAAATCTTTTAACAAGAAACTTTTCCTGTTACTACCTGATACTGATCGTTACTGTTTGCACCTTTTCACCTACATGAACGTCTTCTTTTGGCATTTTCCCAACAACACAGGTCAGCTGAGCCGCTGGGACAAATCTGAGTGCAAATTTTATGCACTTAGATCTTTAGGACTGTTCAGTTCAGTTATTGTTTGCCCTCGAGACGGAGCATCGAACGGCAGGCGCAGTCAGTGTTAAGCTTCAGTAAGTTGGGCCTAAAGTTTGCTTCACTCACAAAGAGCTGCTCCTCTCATCTATTGAACTGATCAGCTCTGATCGGATCGATGGATCAATCATCAAACCTCAAAGCTCTACTAACTGCTGCTGAGGGACACGAGAAGAGTTCCACCTGCACTGCGTTCACGGACCTGCTAAAACCAAAGACACAGGCAAAAAAACAGTTTTAAGTTTAAAGTTAGCACCAGATGGAGCTCATTTTAATTTAATTTAATTTATAATAATATATCATAATTTATTAGTTGATTTTAATTTGGGAGCAATAATGTGAATCTGCAAAGTAACTAATGACTACATTTTTAAATAAATGTAGTGGAGTTAAAAAGTACCACAAAGTTCAGTACTTCAAATTTGTACCTAAGCACAGTATTTGAGTAAATGTACTCTGTTACTTTCCACCACTGGTACCTGGTTAGACATTCAAATAATGTAACTGCAGCTTTCTAATACTGATAATGACATTTATTTGAGAGGAAAAAAAGGTAAAAACAAACATGGTTGAAATATGATTGTTTCTGTATAATCCATTCAGAGCTCCTCAGTGCCACTGAAAACTGACTCAGAGTGACAAGACTTGAAAACTTTCCCATTAAACGGACTGGTTATGTAAAATTTTAGGCGCTATAATGAGGTCATGGGCACGGAAAGGTCAAGGCATCCTGTTATTTTGTCCATCTCTCTGTTTATCCCCACCGGAGGAACAAATGTCACAGGCCACCTGACAAAGATGTTTAATAACAGACAAACACCTCTTCGCTCCAGATTAATGAGGAGTTTCATGTGTGTCCTCTTCAGTTTTATTTCCCTCAGACGACTCCGCATGGCGCCCTTGAAGGCTATTTATACCCTGCGACCTTTAGCCGTGTCTTAATGGATTATCAGAAGGCACTCATCAATTCTGCTGGGTGAGGGCTGACGGTCACGTTGGCACAGAACATGAAAGTTTTGGAGTGATTTGTTCGGAGCTTTTTCCTGATAGAAAAAAAAAAAACTCAGCACAGAGGCGGTGGCGTTCCCTCCAAACAGGCCCTGAAGACACCAGAACGGCAGCCAAATGACACAGAGGCAGACGCCTGATGCCAAAAGTGCCGCAGTTCTTCCCCTAAAACAAGATATTGTGCAGTTTGTGTTGGCATTCGAGCAGACAGGCGGGGCTGGTAGCCAGAGAGACCCCGGCTGTGCTGATGTCCATCTTGGCACATCACAGCCGATCAGGAAGAGTGGCGGTGAGTGGCAGCCAAGCCTGTCATCCTCATGTCCTCTGACAGCCAGCATCCACCCCGCCCCCTCCACCACCACCACCACCACCACCACCTCCCCCAAACACTGCTCTCAAAACACTCAAACCTGCACCTCGCCTCCTCCCCGCCGGACCGACAGGGATTCAGCGCCAAACAGCACACACTAGCAGGCTGAAAATAGCAGCCAAACACAATTTATGACTTCAGCTACACGAGTCAGTTTTCATTTGAAAGTTTTATAGATGATATGACATCATGTAAATATGTAGTGTCTACGTGTTTACATCAAGTATTTTAAGATTTCTTAAACATCGCTACAGACGTGTGTCACCAAAATTCATGCCTGATAATCTGACACGAAGTTCTGCATCAACACAAAACCATGACAGAAACACAAAAAACCATGACAGAAACACAAAAAGCTTGACTTTAAGTTAAACACCAACAAATGTTGCACTGCCAGCCAAGATACATATCACACTGATCGAGTGTATTTAATAATTAAATTGAATTAAAAATATCTATAGTTCTTATCATTATCATTACTATTAATATTATTGTTATATTATTATTTTATTCTATTTTTTAATTGGTTTTTCCCTTTGCACACACACAAACTGTGTGACAAAGTCTGCCATAACCTGAGAGCAGCCTGAGACTGGATTTTTTTTTCTTATTTTTGTGCACCAATAAAAATATTTAACGAATGTAGTCTATTTTCAATTTAGGTGTTGTTGTTGAAAATTTAAAATTATTCACATCATAACTTTTAAAGCTCCAGTGTGTAGGATTCAGGGAGATAAGTTGTGTTTTCATTACCTTAAAATGAGGCGTCTATATCTACAAAGGCAGCAGGTCTTTGTCTACGGAGATCGCTGTGTTGCACTGCCATGTTTCTACAGCAGCCCAGAAGGGATAAACCAAACACTGGCTCTAGAGACATTCATGTTTTCACAACAGCCACAGGAGTAAGAAGTCTGAGTGCAATGAGCAGTGCTGGAGTTAAACTCATTTGTACCATGAAACTTCTTTATTCAGTGTTTTTAACCAGATGAAATAACCTGGTTCATTTGTTTCAGAGAGGAAGAGACCTCTGAGTGTAATTAATCTTCCTGTGAAAACCTCATGAACTTCTGGATTTTATGTAACATGAAACTGTGTTATTCTGTGTTTCTACTCGGGGTGTAAATCACTAGTTTCATCACGATACGATATATTGATTCTTTGGAGAATGATACAATATTTTATGACATTACAAAATAAGATAATCTATAAATCGTCCCACAGCAGGGAATTATCAAAGCAACATATATGTAACATAAGTAAACTGCACAAAAACAGCAGTATGATGAGCAAACAGTATTACAAAGCAATATAGTGAATATGCTTAAAATATATCATCAATATAATAAAGAGACAAAGTCTGCCAGGATACGATTTTGATTTGGTGCAATTCAGGGGCCTGTTTGATAAGAGACGATAATATCGGAGCATTTAAGACAGACAGACAGATGAATACTTAACTAATCCAGAAGGAAGTGAAGGCAAAACACAGTCAGTTACAGAAGCAGCTCGCACCACTTTCCCTTTTGCTTTTGGCCATAACAAATAAAAACACATTAATAACTGTAACCACTGAAGTGCAGTAAAATGTACTTCATACTGACACACTGACACACTGACACAGCACATGACATCAGTTCACCTTCAGCTGTCTGACACAAATCTTTTCATTTCAACACAAACCATCATCTTTATCCTAAAACTGCAGGTGTCTATCTGACCACACAGTGTCCCAACAGCCATAAGACACTGATTAATATCATGTAACACAGGTATCAAACTCAGCTCAATATAAACTGTCAGGCTTCACAGACATGTCAGCTGGTTTTTGCTAGTCACCCATTACTAGCGTTAGCATGTTTACACTGCGTCAGTTAGCCGAGCGGCCATTTCTCCAATTATAACTTAACTAATTACAAGTATTGTTTATAATTTTTCTTCCTCACCGTTGGTTGAAGTCTCTGCGTCTCCTGACAGAACAGCTCAGTTAAATTTCAGCCTGTATGAAGGTTTTTTAGCCGAACACTGTTGAAACAGAGAAGCTAATGCTGCTGTGAGAAGTTAGCACAGCCAGGTGTGTCCCGTGACGTCACGTCTTAACTCGTAACGGCGTTATTTACATACACCACGTGCTCAGTGTGTTGGTCAAGTTTTCTCCAAACATCCGCAATATTTCCAAACTGATTAATTCCTGAGTTACACACATTAGTTACACACATTAGTTAAACACATTAGTTAAACACACTTTGTCCTCACGGTTGTGTCTCGGCTGCTTCTCATTACCTGCCTGCTGCTGTTTGACAGGGACTTACTTTCAAAATAAAAGCGCATCCTACAGAATGAGATAGATATTTCCATTTTGCATCGATGACACTGCATCATTCATCACTTAGCCTTCTCCATATATCAAGTAATCGAATAGGGCTGTCTCAAACAATTACTTTTCAAGCGATTAATTTTTCGATTAGTTTTACGATCATTTTTTTGATAATCGATTATTTATCCATTATTTGATTAATGAGTCAATTTATACAACATTAATACCAAAACATGTCTTATTAACATTTACACTTATTGAAACATTCCCCCAATGGCACCCCCCATCCCTCCTTGAAGGTCAAGTTAATTTTATTTAATCTTATTTTCTATATAGCACCAGATCACAACAGAAGTCATTGAATATCACCTTAAATTAAATTTAAGACCAAACCCGCAATGGAAATACACAGCTTACACAATAAGGAAAAATGACAACAACTTTTGAGTTTAAGTTTAATGTGTTTAATGTAAAAAGAAAACAAAATCTCATCGCTGTCATAAATGCTATTTATTAGAGATTATTTTGGTGGTAATGTGACTGAAAATATGTAAATATGTTAAGACATTTTAAGACTTTTAAGGACCTGATTTAGATTAGATCTATTTTGCACAGCCTGGCACAGACTGAGATTTCATTGGACTTTCTTGTTGTCCTGTGTGACATGCAATAACGCATTTTATGGTACAGGATAAAGAGCCTGATAAGGGTTCACTGCACACCTGCTCTGTACTGTATAAATACTGAACAGTACAAGCTGCCAGGAACCATCAATAAGAAACCAAACTGAAGTAAAAGGTAAGCATCCATTCAAAAGACATTATCAGTGAATCACTGACCTCCATTTCTGTTGGTTGAATAAAGGTATGTCGGTGTGTTTAGACACTACAAAGGTAAAAAAAATATCACCACACTGTGTTTGAAGTTGTGCATGTACTGCATGGTGCACACCTCTGTGAAAGATGCAGGACTGGTGTGCTTTGTAATGACACACAGAGAGCATGAGACATCAATTAAAAAAACACCCTTCAATCAATATTGACTGAGTGTTTCTGAGGTTCTTACCCTCTCAGCAGCCTCTCTGGCTGGCAGCTCCTCTCGTCCTGGCAGCTCTGCAGGGTTTCTCCAGCCAGCACAGATGAGTTACAGCCAGCAGCAACACACAAACATTTCTCCATGGTTTCTCTGCAGCGTGGAGGACTCACCTGCGTCAAGACAAAGAAAATTACTTCTTTAAATTGTCCACAAATACCACGACATTTGAAGCTGTTACCAGGTAAATTTAGCTGTTGAGCAGGAGCGTAAAACTAAAACAGCATTGTCTGCTCTGTAGTGGGGTTTGACTAATTTTAGTCTTTACCTTTTAGCTTATTGACACAGTTCTGCAGGAACACAACCTGAGGCTGTTCATCATTACAGTGCTGAGTGCAGCATGAACAGAACAGCAACAACAGCATTATATAGCCTCAAATAAAGTAACTGAAGTGGACTAAGGCTGATCACACAAAGCATGTTTTTCTGTCGCTACGCACCTCATGTTTCTGCACTCTAGGTGCCTGGTGTTTTGCCGGAGCGCTCTGAGCTCACTGAGGAGAAACTGGTGGTAGTGGCTGCTGGATACTCAGAGCTATACGACTTTACAAAGCACAGTTAGCAGCATGTCAATAGGAAACAGCAGATAAGTGCAGTACTGTAAACGTCCATGATGGAGGAGAAGCTCCTGGACCAACTGGTGGTTCTCCCCATGATCCAGCCTCTTCTTTAGGCTCTCATGTACCCACACAGATCTCTGTTTATCTGTGCCCAGCAACTGTACTGCCCTGTGACTGTCCATTTTAGTAAGTAGCTAACTGCTGTGAAATAAAAAATAAAAAAAAATAAAGAGTAGATTGCTGACACAGGAAGGTTACTGTAGTTGCCTGGCGTCAATAAAAATGCAGAAAGGGTTTTTTGCTAACAGCATTCAATTTTTATTTATTTCATTTTTTTTAAGGCAATTTTTAAGGCAATGCTTTTCTGCATGAACCTAGACTGATTATGGTTATGTGGCTAATGTTTAAGCTAGCTAGTGAATTACTCTGGACAGCTGATGTTTTCCAAGTTAAACCGACAACATGTTAGCTTAAAAACTCTGCAGCTAAATTTGTTTGATCATGTGCTAGCATTAGCCACATAATTAAGCGAGCTAGAATATGCATCTCTCTTTATTAGGTAACTTAACTAGTGAATTACACTCTGTGGACAGCTGATGTTTGATAAATTAGACCAGTAACAAACTAATTTAAAAAAGTGCAGCCAGTTTGATAAGATTGTTTTCTCTAAATTAGGTGGTCACTGAAGCCGTATGGACAGAGGAGCTAGGAAACTCAACTCAACTGCCCGTTGTTCAGACAGCCCAAAATTCCCAATAGTTCGAAAAAAATGTCCCATAGATCCAAAAGCCCATAAATAAAACAGTCTGATATCCCGAACACAATCGCTCAGTCCTTGACTCTCCCGAATAGAAGCACATTGCTAATTGTTATGCAAAATGGTGACTGTAAAGTAGCCTAGTCCGTTTATAGCCTAACGTTAACTTTTTACTTCTGTCGATTGCATTTGTGCTTCAAATCACATCAAAGTGGTGAAAGATTATCTCACCAAACGAAACATGCAAGTATCATAAATGTTTGTTTGACACAGAGTTTGTTTTCTGCAATAATCCAAAATCCAATGGAAAATTACCAATTGCTTTTTGACGAGGGAACCAGGGCGATGCTAACTTCCATGACAGCCTAGAGAAAAACATCAATTAGCCATGTGCTTCTGTTTGAAGTATGTAGCATATTTTTAAAGAAATGGCTCAATGCATTTGTGTTTCAGGATGGGCTGTGTGACACATGGCCTTTTGGTCCAATGGGACATTGTCCAGACTATTGGAGCTTCAGTATGACTCATCATGGCTGATATTTTCTATAGAAGCTAGCTCGTGAAATAAGAATATGGGAAGTTTGTTGCATTCTAGGAAACAGCACATCTAGTTGAGTTTCCGCCTCACTCATGAAATGAACTCTGACATATTTTTGCAGGCTTTTCTTTTCAACCCAAAATAATCCGACGTGAAGGATATTTATCCCAGAGCTGCTCAGAGGGGATCTCTGAATGGCTGCAGTTAATTTATTGAGGTCAATGGCAAAGAGCTTTGAATTGTGGAAGAGCATCTGCATCTCTGTAAACTTGTGGTCCTCCATGATTGAGCTGGTGTTATGCAGACCGCAGGACACATTTGCATGAAACACTTTCCTCCCCAGTGAAACCTTCGTCGTTTATCTGTGGATCAGCACAAGAATGTCTTATTTACTGTCAGCTGTATCAAGTGCGGAAGGCCGGCCACTTTCTATCTCCTGTAATGAGGTGGGCCAATAATTTGAAATGGTGGTTTTGGGATGTGTGTGTGTGTGTGTGTGTGTGTGTGTGTGTGTGTGTGTGTGTGTGTGTGTGTGTGTGTTGGGGGGGGTTTGGGTGAAAGCTGGATCTAAGATTTCCCCTTCTTCATATAATGCCTCCTTTGTTGTGACTGCAGATTAGAGACTGGAACTAAAGTTCACAAAATACCTGCTTTCCCCTGAGTGGGCCGTCTGAAAGCTCACTTTTATTCCTCCTACCTTTTGAAATGTTCCTCTCGAGGCAGCCTCGGCCGCCGGCCCGGGCCAGGTGGCTTTCATCTGCTGATTTGGTGGAAGCTGGCGGCTCGCACTCCGCCACCCGAATTAGCCCGTCCATCTTGACGACAATACTGCCGAACCTTCTTTGAAATAGGATCGGCTGCCTGTCGTGATAGGAAGTCTTCAGCTGCGATTTGTGTAAAATTAACTCAGGTTTGAACAATCTTGCTTCTTCAAGGCCAAATCTGAGGTTTGTTTTCTACGATGTTTCTGCCGAGGTGGAAGAATCAGATCCTTAATGAGAAATACTAAGGTAAAAATTCCCAGAAGTACCCCTAAAGTTTAAATGTTACTTAAGTTAAAGTACTTTCATTAGCAAAATCTGCAGTTCTGTTTTGTTTTGCAGTTCTGTTTTTATCACCAACAGCTGCAATCAATAGTATCTTAATATTGTAGTTCACAAATGTGGAGCCAATTTTAGACCTTGTGTACTGCTGGGTAGAGCAGCACTACAGGCAGGCTTCTTTTGGGATTGTTGCGGCCTGATTTCATGGCAGCTTTTCTATAAAAATTGCAAAGCAATTAAATGCAATTAACTGTGAAGGCAAGTGAAAACTGCAAAAGTACCAGCAATGTTGTCTCTGATCTGAAGCCTTTTATTATGAGCATTCAGTGTTTACCACAGAGTTAGAATCTATTTGTGATGTGCGAGAAGTTTGGAGGTGGGGCAGCGCTGAAGTAACTAAAGTTACTAACTAAAGTAATGGTTAGAGTTGGATGATGGATTCATGTCAACTCATGGACTGAGTAACATCCATCCATGTTACTATGGGTGGCCATGGATGGCCACCCATATGTCGAGGGAGGCTCAGGTGAAGTTTTAGAGTCCTCACAACACTTGCGGAGATCCAAGGGGAGAGGAGGTAGCAACACAACTCCACCTCATGGAGGCTGACGGCGCCCAGGACACTTGGATCAATATGGACGAGCAGTATGGAGATATTTTGTGGTTTGAATCTGCGGCGCCATCAGCCTCCATTAGCTGAATTTTCATTTTTGGGTGCACTATTCCTTTAAGAGTCATAAGCTCACAAAAAGCCTCATTTAAAAAATTTAGAAGCTCTAATCGTGGTGCCACTGGGGTTTTTTTTGTGTATAAATTTGTATATTCTTGTATATTTGGCTTCCTGAATTAAATAATAAACTAATAGAGGAGCAATTTATTTGCACAGAATTTCTGTGCACTGCTGTCTGGTGCTGCTGTGGTAATCATGTGTGGGGCGCACATGACGCAGATTACGCACCGTACATCATCTTTCGAGTGACCACCTTCTCCATTTGAGACCGTGGGTTCATAAACATGATGGGATGCAGCCTCAGTCTGCTCTGTTTAACACAGGAAAGCCCAGTTCAGACCAAAGGTTTGTGATGAGACGAGTTGTTGACGAGTTGACTGGTGGTTTGGGTATTAGAAGCACTGTTCCTTCCTGGCCGTTTAGTTTTGCCAACTTACCCTCAGTCCAAACTCTCGTGGTTGGAGCTGTGTCTCTGCCACTCCTCACCTGTCCTGCACACCTGTGGTTAATCAGTGAATCAGACCTGATCTGCTGCCTGCCTCTCCAGCTGCTCCTTATCATTAATTAGTGTGAGTGTATGAAGAGCTCAGTTTCTGTTTGTTTCCAGACTGTCTGTTGTCTCGATACAATAGAGGCCTTGTAGTGTTGCCAGATGGGAAATGTTTAACTACAGTACCAGAGGCGTACACTTCTTGTATTTTGAATAAAGTGATCACACGTGAGTCATAACCACAAAAACATAATTGGCATATGTGTGTAACTTTTTTTTTTTTTTTTTTAATTTTATTTAAACAATCCAAACAACCACATTATAACATAACATAAACCACTGACTGACACATTGACCTGTGGACAAGACAAACATGACAAACCACCAAACATATCCACACACACAAAAGAACAAAACAAATATGCAACAGAACAAATAATAACAACATAACAAGGTCAAACAAAAATAAAAAAAATAACAACAAAAACAAAAACAAAAACTAAACTAAATAATGATATCTCTATCATCCTTCCTCTAAACTTGGCCTTAATCGATTCCATCTCTTTTCATATGTGTGTAACTTTACATTTGAATATTTAAACTGCTTTTTGACGCCTACAAATCTACTCAAATCATGTTTTAAAGGTCCAGTGTGTAGGATTTAGAAAAGGAAGACATTATAATATTTTCTTTGGCGTCTAATCACCTAAAATTAAAAGTCATTGTGTTCTTTTGTCACCTTAGAATGAGCCGTTTATATCTACAGAGGAAGTGGGTCCTCTCCCACAAAGTCCACCATGTTGCACCACCATGAGTCGTTAACAGCTTCAGTTCCTGCTCTATGCTCTCTTCACAGCCAGACTCCATCCACAAAAACACCCCTGAACACAGGAGCTGCTGGTCTGCAGCTGCTTTGATCCGTTAGTTTGTGTTATTTTGTGACTTTGGTGAACCTAAGCTAACCACTGTGACTGCCAAAGTCACACAATAACAGACATCAAAAAGCAGAGGCAGGGGCAGACCAGCAGCTCCTGTGTTCAGAGACTAAAATTACGGTTTGTCTCAGTGGAGTCTGGCTTTGAAGAAAACCATATACGACTTTAGCTTCCTGTTGGACATCGCTGTTTGATGGCGAGGTGAAGCAGAGAAAATATTCTCATTTTAGCGCACACATGAGCTGATAATGACTGTTTCATGTCAGACTTTTTTTAGGTGGCTGATGTGTGTTTTGCTGCTGCTTCCATCCACAGCAGTGCACTGCTTAGCTTTGGGTCGGACTCCTGTCTGCTTCTCCAAACTGGGAGCGAACTGACTGACATGTACTGTAGGTAATAACACTGACTACAGATAAGCACCTCATACAACCACACTCTAAAATGTCTGCACTGTCCCTTTAAGGCCATGAGCAACAGCTAACTGATTAAATTGGCTAAATAACATATAGAGACAACAGATATCGGATAAAACTAGTTACATATTAGACTGGGCGGAGGGAGGTTGTCAGGCCGAGGGCTGCATGAGCCTCAGACTGGATTTCCAGGCTAAGTTTACACAGGAGATCAGTTTAATCGCCTTCATTTGGTCCCACGCAAGGTTTGGGGCAGGGAAGGTTTCTGATTGGATAGGGGGCGGGGTGGATGCTACCTGTACCGTGTTACGTGTTTTGGGTCCGTGTAGCTCTTTGGAGTTAGAGGACAGGCAGAAAGTCACTTTCACACACGTGTGGGATTTCACAAATGCTCGTCGTTTATTTGCACGTCCACTTAAAACACTCCGACCTTTCCAAGCCCAGTTGTACGGCTACTACAATTTCATGTATGAACATAATAGTCGCCACACGTAATTACAACTATTATTGTTGGGTTGAGAGAAATAAAGCGGGAGCACACAGGTGTACATCCGACCAGCATTTGGGTGCACTCTCAACAGACTCTAATCACAACAAGTGCCGCTTGATGACGTTGCTGCAAAGCGACACAGTATACACCATGTTAAAGGCACATTTCATATATTCGACTGTTACAACCGGAAGAAAACACTGTAGTGCTCGCTCCGGATAACAAGATGCTTGACGCCACCGTTCTTAGTGCCTTTTTCAGACTTGTTTTTCTTATATTCTTGAAGCAGCAGTACGACAACAACCTTGTTCTGCTAATGCTTCGTCTGTTGAGGAGGAGAAGGGAGGTCGAAGACCGTGCTGTGGCGAATGGAAACTGGAGAGTGCAACGAGTCCAACTGCTCTATCTCAGCCCGTTGCTAAAACTCAGTGAGAATGAATTTTTATTAAAATATAAATCAGAAAATAGCCAGCACCCAATCACGGCCCTCACAGGCTGTAAGTTGAGTATCACTGTACTGAGGTCTTGACACTCCTTGATACTCCTGACATCATACTTCAAACTGTAAACTGGCCAATTCATCTACATCACTGTAAACTATTAAACTGTACAAGTCCTGAGCAGGACGTCATTCTCCGTATCAGGTCCTGGATAACAGACTGAACTCTTTGATGAAATTTGTTAGAAGAATGTAAAAAACCCACCAGCCTATATCTTCCAGAGCTTGCTGCAGTGTGCAGCAAAAAATAAAGTTTAGTCATTTATAAATGTTGCACTAAAACTCAAACCTGTAAGACTTTAAATGTTTTGTAGTTTTCCTGAAGAAAGCGTCTTTTAAAATTAAAAACTGCAGCAGAACGAGGCCGCGAGCTCGCCTCCCGCTCAGAGGAGCCGCTCCTTCCAGAATTAGACTGCTCCCTGCTGATGAATGAAGACATTAATTGAAAATGGTCACTATAGGAGATCCCAACATGAGGCTGAGGGCCGTGCCAGCCAGATAAAGTGCTGAAAGAAAAATGAGACGCTGGGAGGAAAAATGGAGGAGCGGGGGAGGACGGGGGGAGGAGAGGGACACAAAGGACAATGTGGGAATTGAAGGTGATCTCTTTCTTTCTTTGTTTACTCTACTCTAAATTTTATTCTCTCAGTTGATCACAGACAACATTTCCTCTGGATCATTACATTTATCACATTCTGAACAAGTAAAGGAACAACACAGAAGTACAGTTCTGAAGTACTTTTATGTCACTTGAGTATTTTCATTTTAAGCTACTTAATACTTTGACTCCACTGTATTTATCTGACAGCTGTAGTTACCAGTTAAATACATTGTAACAGGGAGCTACCCTGACAGTATCACTGGACTTGCATTGCTCTGCAACATTTTGTGTCCATTCACACACATTGCAAAATATATCAACAAGGACAAAAGGACCCATTAAGAATTCCAGTGAAAAGACACTTAAAGATATCTGCAGCCACTGCTGAAAAGAGATTCAGAAAAGGTTTGAAAGTTTTTTCACTGACTATTTGACTGAACATTTACATTTAGACCATATTTCACTGAGATCTGCAAAAGTTATATTTTTCATCCTCCACAGTGTGCAAATAAAAACAATTTAATTTAAGTAGGTTGTTTTGAGGAGCGCTTCATCCCAGTGCTTTTTTAGGTGTGCTGTGCGCGGGTTTTGTTCCTATGACAACAATATTTTGACGCTAACATTAGCCAGGTAGCTAACATAATGCCACACTGATGGTGATGTCATGTTGTGTGTTATCATGTTCACTATGTTTCCATTTATATAATGTCTACAATGTATCCTGTCCTGCCTCTATGTCCTGAGGAGGATCAAGAGCTGACCTTTGGTTTGGTTTTTCCTCGTCCTGGGGTCCATTTCACAAAGCAGGTTTAGTGAAAACTCTGAGTCTGTTAACCCTGAAATGAGGGAAACTCTGGATTTTCCGTTTCAGAAAGAGAGGTAAGACCCTGTGGACGAAGAGGCAGTGTTACTGAGGAGGCAGTTACGCATTCGTCTGGAGATTATTCACAGGCCCAGAATTGACGTATTATCATTTCCAGAACATTTTCTTTTTGAACGGTACCGTTTCACATCACAGTCCATCATTTATATCCATAACCTCATCTGTCATGACATAACCAACGTCACCAACCGTGGACGTGCACTTTCATCAACCCAGATTCTTTGTGTTGCTCTTTGTTTTTTTGCATAATATCTGTGCAGCCACTGTCTGCAGAGCCGTGAGAAAAGTGTCTCTAGCTCTGAAACGTCTATTAAACTCTTTTGTTGTGTTCCTGGACATAAACCTGTGAGGGTCATCTCCACAGGGCTGCAGGTGAA
Source organism: Epinephelus cyanopodus (assembly GCA_026686955.1). NCBI lineage: Eukaryota > Metazoa > Chordata > Actinopteri > Perciformes > Serranidae > Epinephelus > Epinephelus cyanopodus. Next base: position 1,950,313 of record CM048920.1, read on the forward strand.
TGATGCAGAAATCAGTTAAAATGTATGATTTTAAATCATATTCAGTTAATGACATGGAGCTGCAACCTCACACTGGGGTTAGTCATTTTAATTTCTTTTAGGATTTCCCGGTGTGATAGGCTGCACTGATGGAACCCACAGTCCCATCATTGCTCCTTCACACAATGAAGGAGACTATGTGAATATGAAGTTCATTCACAACATTAATGTGCAGGTAGATTGACTGTCTCAAAATGTCAGACTGCATCACACTGCACACACTCACAATCATACCAAGAATATGTGTCTCATTTCTAGTCAAAATGTCTCATTTATAGTCAAAACACACCTAAAAGTAACTTGATTTTAAACCATTTTCACTTGAAAGATAATGAGGTGTGATGCATCTAAGTGAACTAAATTTTAGCTTTAACACCAATCCACCTGTTTGCATCTGCAGCCTAACATTATTGTGACTGCATAAATGTATAAAATAAATTTAAACCTTCGCATTGACTCGAGCAGCAATTTTCTCGCACGCCGACTCCAGTTCCTTCGCTGCTGCAGCCGTGTTACTCTTCTTCCTGAAAACAGCTTCAAATTCGCTGTATGAGCACATTAAAATATCCAACTCCAGAGGAGTGAAACATGCAGACCTTTTCTTGTCGCTTGTTGCCATGGTGAATCGTGGTATCGGGGCTCCATTGATGACAGCTTTTTAAAGTCGTGGTGCACGCACTTAACTGAGTGAACAAACTCTGTGTTGATTGAACAGATTGAAATCACCTGTTCTGAAACCCGTAACTCAGAGTTTCCCATCTCAGAGTTACTCAACTCATGTTTTTTTTCTTTCACACATTCATGTTGTTTCCTGTTTTACTTTGAAACTCACGTCTCCTCTCATTTCAGATCACTTCACTTCCTGCCCATGTGTGTTCTCCCTCCCTTTTGATGACCTCACCTGTGTCTGATTGTCTGTCCTGCTCTGATCAGCCTCACCTGTGTCTCATTATCCTTCCCCTCACCACAGTGTTTAGTGTGTCTTGTTTTCTCTCAGTGTCAGTTCGTCTCAGCTCCTTGTGCGTCTAGCGCTCCAGCCGAGCCCAGTTTAGCCTGTTGATTGACTCTGACTCTGCTCCGTCCCTGTTGGATTTGTTTGTCTGCACTGATTGTACCAAACCTACCTTTTGATCAGTAAAGATTGTTCATTTACCTGAACTGTCTCCAGAGTCATGTTGGGCAGTAACACCGACTTAAATCTGCCCGACTCTCCCTGTGTCCAAGGATTTTCATTTGTTTTAAAAGGTCTAGGCTGTTTCATGGTTCTATATCATCACACTGTTATTAATAAAATCAGGTGATTTTAATCCATAATGGTTCCAGTGTATGTGAACGCAGGAATGGGTCAGACCTGCAGCACTGGATTTGAAATGAACTGTAGTAAACTTCTGTGAAAGAACGTGATGCTCATCCGTTTACAGTCAGCGTCAGTTCTTCTGACATCATTTTGGTCAAAGTAATAACTTATTGCTTTCAAATGAAGCTAACTCATAATATATAATATATCATATTTTGAGAGCATCTTGACCAACACTGATTAACAACATGCTTCTTTCTGCGTTGGCACCAGAAGTAAATCACGTGCTGCAGAATCACCCAGTGTTGCATAATTCCTGCAACACCAGGCTGTTCTTGTGAAACTGTTCAAACTCCAGCAGAGGAAGATTATATAACACTGCAACAGCTTCCATCTCTGGCTCTGCGTCCCCTCAAAGGTCACCACTGTTCAAGATGTTCACCAAAGCTCAACAGAGTCACTTCTGCCTCTGCAAGTGGATCTATTGATGCAGTCATGCCACTGAGACGGGTTTACTTCACCCTGTCATTAACACTAATAGAAGCAGGCCGTCACTCTGGTTTGTTGAACTCTGACTTCTCAGCTTGTTCTTGCTTTTTCCTTTTATCTTGCTCTTATTTAATACTGAACAGGTGGATTTTCTTGTTCTCCTTTCGCTTCTTGTTTCTCTGGACAAACCTGCAAAATATTTCTTACCTCGTGAGGCTTGTTGCTTGATAAATAAACGATATGAGTGAATTTCTCACTCTCTGTCTTTATAAATTCTTCCTCCACCAGCTCTCTGCTCGTCTCTTCCTGTCTGACCTACAGCAGCGTCCGTATGGAAGTCAAACAGAAACACATTGTTTATCGTGGTGTTTTTTTCATGGAACAAGCTGGAATGTGCCACAACGCTTCCCTTCGCCTCCGTGAGAGGCCGTGATTCATGATAATGTTTCTGCCCTCCAACCCTGTTTTTAAAGAACTCGACCTGAGCTCTGACCGTCTCGTGCGGTCGTCACGGCTGACTGCAGGCTGTGATCTGTGAGCGCCACCGGCCCGTCCGTTTATTTCTCAGGGAAACAATGCGCCCCCCCCCCACCCCTCCCCTCCCCTCCTGCTTTAACTGCTATTTAACATAATTAATGTGATCGGCCCACAGCGAGGCTCAGTGCGCCCGAGCCTCCTGCCACTGGGAATCACATCGCCGTGCTAACCAGTTTCACGCCGGCGTGGCCGAGCAGCTCGCTGCTCATGATGGGAAACAGTGCGGAGAGACATCTGAACACATTATACCAGCTGCATGCTGCTTTACAGAGCGTGGAAAATTAACATGCATTTGAATTCAACTGAGTGTAATTGTAATACATGCTCTATATGGCCAAAAGTATGTGGACGCCCAAACACTGCACCCATATGTGACAAGAACATGTTCATTAATGTGCTGCTCCGACAGGCTCCACTCCTCGGGTTGCCGGTGTTCGATCCCATTCAGACACAAGAACATCACTTGGTGTTGGACTCAAATCATGTCTCAGTAAACAACAGTGTTTCCATCCACCCAGCAGGTTTTGGTTTCTGACACTTCAGGATGCTGCACGCAGTCAGTGCAGCTGTTTAACAAGAAATAGCTCCACCATGTAAATTCTTCTAAAACCATAAACTTGTTTTTTACTTTTCTGTTTGTGCACAGATTTAATAACCTAAATTGAGAGATCAGTCATAATAATTATTAAAAATGATTTGAATAATAACCCAGTCGCAAGGAAAGGAGGGGTGGAGGATGTGTTCAACAGCCACCGACTTTCACCTGGGAGTCCGGTGTTCACTTCCTGTAAGATTGTGAAGCCAGACCCTGTTCTTTTTCCTCAACCCAACCACGTGTGTGTTGTTGAAGGAAAAAACATCACTGAAGGTGGTGTTGTAGCGACATGATGCTTTTATTTTGAAAGCGACTGTATGCAAACTGTACATTTCCTGTGAAAACATAAGTGTATTTTGAAAACAGTCAATGCATGTAACAGGCTGAAGTTGACACGGCGTCCCAGAACGTCAACAACCAACACACCCAGGGTACCTTGGACGCCACATGTGGACGTGGAGAGTCCATGACCAAACGTGGACATGTGACGAGGTCGCAGTGAGGATGTGTTGTGTACGCTGCGGCAAAATTCTTTGTACGTGAAACTCTGCTTGGTAATAACCTTGATTCTGATTTACTGTAAAACATATGAATCATAGCGACACTGAAGCTATTAGTATATTTGTTGATGTGCACTATAAAGCATGATGTAAAGACATTTCTGACTCAGCCGACAGTCTGAAGCTGAAGCTGTTTGTCACAAAGGAAAATGTTTTCATTCGTCTTGTAACCTGCACAAAGGAGGACACGCTGCAGTGAATCTGGATTCTTCCACAGCTGGAGAGATCTGATGGAGAGTCTGTTGGTGTTATAAATATAAACTCAGTGGAAGCAGGACGACAGGGTGACCTCGGAGCCGGAGCCAAACCTCCTCCTCCTCCTCCTCCTCCTCCTCCCTGCAGCACATCCAAACTCTAAACACCTACACATCAACACTCTGTATGTTGTGGTTTTATTTTTTCCACGCTGCATTATTTTCAAGGTTTTTTTTTAATTGGAGGGACATGAGATTGTCGTCTTTGTGGGAAGACAGCGCGGTGGAAACATATGTTGACCAACCCCCCCAGCAGATGTCCGACTCCAGGCTCCAACATGCCGCTGCTGCTGCTGCTGCTGCTGCTGCTGTGAGTCCAACCTCAGCTGCCTTCTCCTGGGTTCACAACACACAGCAGCACGGAGACTTTTCAAGTCTGAATCCACTCCCGCAGCTCTTATTTCTTTAATGAGAGATTTAAACCCTTTCTCTCAGATGCAGATGTCTGCTGAATACTGATGCTGAAACACAAAGTGTCTTTGACCTTCAGGGATCCTTCAGTTGTTCCAAAACGGGAAGAAAGACACCACAAAGGATTCTGTTGACAAATGCGTCCATCAGGTTTCTAACGAACCAAACATATTTTTAAAAAATGTTTCCAAATGAGACATTTACAAGGAAACTGAATTCACACCTAAAGCTTCTGAAAACAAAAGAGCGCTGCAGGAATGAGTCCTAAAACCCAGAAATGAGTTAGCATGTTACCACTCTCTGTTCCCTCGTCGTGAAGTCAGTGAGTTTTTTTAATGTGTTTTTGGTTAGATGTCTCAAATGAGTCTGAGGAGACTTGCTCTACGACATAAAATACGCCCGTCAATCAACCACATCTCTGATTACCTGCCAAGCCTACTTATTACTGGGGTTCATCCCAATATCCCTCCTCGACTCCTCTATCTTCTGTCCTCGATCGCTTCACCTGGGAATTGATTGAGACTCGCCATCTTGTAGGACGTCTCAGGTCGTTAAATGCACTCAGAAGGGTCAAGGAGAGAGCAGGCTTTCAGAGGGGAAGGAAGCGAGGATACACGAGTGCAGCCTTCACAGAAGTCTTTTACCGTCCGACACACCTATCTGATTGGAAATCAGTTATTGATTGGACAGCTGATCGGACTGATCTGATCCATCACAACATCACTGGAGTTTCATACAGAGTGAAGACAGATAAGAGATTAAACTCAAATGTGTCACCAACACCAGATTTTATATTTGATTTGTTTTCTGATTCATTGTGTTAAAAATGTGAACAAGAATAGAAACAAACCACTTTATTCATTTATTAGAAACGATCTGTTTTTTCAGTCAAAGTCTGAGAGTCTGTCTGTCAGAGAAACTTTTATATCACTGACTGTCATTTCCGTTCAGTCACACTGAGGCCGATCATTCCTGAGCGTAACTTTAATTTTCCCTGAAACATTTGAGCTAATAAATAATTTCTCCAAAGACACCATGATAATATTCTGGGTTCTTAAATAACGAACTCACAATCAGAATCATCATCAGAGACGGTGAAGCCTGAAGGTGAGACAGATTCCTCTGATTGGCAGCTCAGTGCACGTGAGGAGAAACAGAAGTGAGGAACGTAAACAAATGACTAAAGAGGGCGAGAAACAAACTTGTTAGATTATTTTTGTAGCCACTGAGCTCTTCAGCAGAAATTTGTTATAGTTTGCCAGCACACAGTGAACATTCTCTGTTCTTTCAACATTCGGTTGTTAATTTGAAAACTGGCTAACAGAATCTGTCCTGTCCGTCTTCAGGTTTCCGTTTTTTCAAAGATGAGTCCAGACTGCTGCTGTCTGCTGGGTGAGTTATTTCCTCTCATGCAGGCCAGGCTGTTTTTCTACGCAAAGTAATGCACCCAAATTCGTACATATTCCGCGTAGTTTGAAAGGCTGTGATCATGCATCCAGTGCACTGACTAAACAAGAGAGCAGTTACGAGCGTTTGTGAGGAGGCAGTTTAGGGTCAGTGGATGGGTCACAAACAACTGGGACTTTCGAGTGTTCGGATCTGTGTTAACTTTGAGTCATTTTAAACAACGACCACACCGTGTTTCCTTTTCCTAAACGTAACCTCAGTAACTTTACATCTCAGGTAAAATCATCAACATAAACCGCCGCACACTGAACCAGATTACTGTGATGTTATTACGAGCAAACAGCATGTTTCGCTCTTCAGTGAAGTTACACAAAATTACAAAGATCAAAAAACAAAGCAAGATTCATGACGAGTAGTAGAAGGTGTATTCAGTGTTCTTTAGTATCTGCTGGGTGTGTCTGGGCCTTCAATATCATTAACGTTTCTTTGCCACAAAGTTTATTTTCAGCAGTAATTCAAAATCCAATGAAAAACTCATTGTTTTTTTGTCAAGGGAACCAGGGCGATGCTAACTTCCAGGTTGGCCTGTAACAACACGTCATCAGTATGGCGCTCTGTATCTTTGGAAAGCAAATCCAGTGGCTGTCTCCTTTGGCGGACTTGACTGTTCAGAGAAAACATTTTATTTGGAAGCTTCACCTCTCCAACAAAGAAGGAACTGTGAGAGGGAAACGAGGACAAAGCTTTCCTTCAGAGTGAAAGAGATTAGGAAGAGGGCAGCAGTGTTGCAGGAGGAACATGCAGTGACGTGTGGTGGTGAAGTGTTGCCATCTGCAGCCTGCTGGCCCGCTCTTGGCATCGTGTCCGTCAGCCTTTCCCGTTCCCAGCGAGTGCAGATTAACAGACAAGCCGAGCAGGCTGGCAGCCCCGGACGCCCCCCCATCCCCACCCCCAGCATTATCCCGCCCCTCTGCAGGCCCCGATACCACCGCCACTCCAACAAAACAGCTTTTCACACCCAAACACCCAGAGGAGGACGCTCCTAATAATACTGCAGCACAGAGGACGACCGTCTCCACCCGTGTCCCCGCTGCCAGAGAGCTGGGGACAAATCCAACCCTCTACAAGGCCCATTGTACGTCCTCATCTTTATCTCTGCTCTCCTGCTGCTCACGAGCCTGTCACCTCTCCAGTGTTCAAACCCTCAACACAGAAACACCTTCAGCTACAGCAGCGACAATAAGGAGGTGGCCGCGGCTCAAAGCGAGGAGGCGTCTGAGGGTCAGTGGCCTGAAAACAAAGCTTGGCTCGGCCGGGACGCCTGGCTCCGTCCTCACGGTCTCGTTCCCTCAGGTCAGAGGGTACAGTGGGGGATGATGGAGGCTGATCAGGAGCTGGCTGTGAGGGGTCTTCATTACAGCCTGGCTCTGCTCCTCCTCTGGCTCCACTACTGAAATCTGATCCTGTAACTGTTCTGACATCAGCCAGGTTTGTTTTTACCCCCATTTGAACATGAAATTAAGCTGTGAGGCCATATTATAACACACAGAGCCCAGTTGGTGTCTGAGGAGAGAAAAAATGTTTTAACTGTTCCCCTAAAATGAACAATTTGTGCCCTTAAATCATTCACTTACGTTATTTAACATTCGTCCCTCTGTGATGTGAAGAGCAGCAGGTCAAAGATAATGGTGACGTCTTTACAGCAAAAATGCAAAATTAAGAAATTAAAACATCAGGTACTAACATAAAAAGTTTCTTATTATAACAAGATGTTTGTCACCTTTTAAAAACGTGTTCATGTTATAACAAGATAAATAAATATAATAAGTTATGACAAGAAAATATAAATATAGAATGTGGTTTAACCAAATTAAATTGACATTTTTTTAAATTTAAATTATTATACTAAAATAATAATGCAGGAGGATATTTTTTAAATTAACACTAAAAAAACAAACAAACGAAAAACTCACACACACCCTGTCGTATGACAGCACAGTTTCACAGTCTGCAGTTCATCTCATGTCCACTGGGTGGCCTCACACCTACAGCCGTACGAATGGGCCTGTCTCTGACAGCCAATCACATCTGCTCAAAGAATGTGTCACACTAAGCAGCAGGGTCGAGCACACCGCCTCACTGAGGTCACAGTTTCTGTCCCTTCCTCGCTCAGAGTCGCTCTGAGAACAGGGCCGCAGTAACCACAGTAACCGACGCAAAAGCACTAATGTTTCTATCTAGAGTCAGTGATTGATTTGTCTGTTCTGGGCTACTGTAGAAACATGGCGGTGCAACACGGCGATCTCCATAGACGAGGACCTGCTCCCTGTGTAGATATAAACGTAAAAACACAACGACTCTTATTTTCAGCTGATCATAAACAGATGAAAATATAAATATTAATATTAAATCGGCCGATCGGTCCCTCTGAATCTCACACACTGGACCTTTAAGGGAAACCTTCGAATCATCAAACACAAGTTTTATACTGAAACAAAAATCAGTGATTCAAGACAAGATTTAAATATTCATGTGAACATATTTTCATAATATCTCATCATATAAATTCAGATGCAGAGGTTCTGATGAATCGTACCACATTAATCTGTGAGGCGGGCCCTGCTCAGCTGACAGGAAACAGAAAATATGTCGAGTGTTAATGTTAAACAATTCCTGGCCGCGGGCGGCTGGGCGGACCTGCTCTAAAATATTTAAATTGAATCTGGAACAGAGCCAGGGGTGCTTGTTTTAAACTCGGTGTCTGCCCTGCAGGTTTCTGACAGAGTTACCAGCCTCCGCAGCTTCAGGTCAAATATTTTCCAAAATGTAAAACTGGATGTAAACCGTCCGTATTTGAGCAGTTAAAGGCAGCGATGCTCTGTGAAGTCCTGCCTGCGGGGCTGACTGTGCACGTGAGAGTCATCAGTCATCGCCTGTGACGAGCACCACCTGCTCGCTGGGGACTACAATATGGAGGCCCTCCGTGATTAGCGCCCCATGCTAACTGCTGTGACAGAGGGGCCCGTTCAGGGGACGAGGAGGGGGGGGCGTCCTGCCAGGCGACAGGACTGATTAGTGCAGATTAATAGTAGTTAATATCATCAGGGACTTTCCACTGTGTCACCAGAGAACACACACTCATTAATAAGTGCTTTTAATTAGCGTCATTAGCCCGAGTTTGTCCTCCTCTAAACACTTCAGTTTGTTTCCTTCTCTGTGACAGAGTCGTCCCCGAGCAGCGCGAGGACAAAACACTTCACATGTGCTGTTAGAAAGACTTCAGAGATTTTCTTTATTTAAGTGTCTCTGTAAACACAAACCGAGCAGGACGGCGTTCGTACAGTTCTTCTTCTCTCCTGATGAAGTCACAGACAGATTTATCAGCCAAGCACTTCGTGTTTTAATGGCTCTCAGTTTACTTACACAGAAACAAACATACAACTCAAGACAAGGACAATAAAGCAACAGTGTAACGGGGCTGAAACTGCTCATGTATCTGAGCTGAAGCATCACGGTGCACAAGTTTTTAAAATATTTTCCTAGGATGGCAAAATCATGACCCGCCCTACTCTGCCTCTGATTAGCTTCCCCTGGTGATGAACTAGGGGAGAGCAGGGCACAACTTAACACATTTTAGTTTGGGCTAAATGTTATTAAAACTGTTTGAGATTAATTATTTTTTGTTATTCTGCAGAGGCCACTCTGAGCTGCAGCTGTTTGATTCTGCGTGTGACCAAACTAAAAGTTTTAGCAGCAAACAGAGTCATGTGACAACAATTTTTTCCCAACTGAAACACATGAACACGCCTCATTTATTGAGCGTATTCTCATACAGCAGTTTGTATTATATCCTGCACACACAACAGTGCATGTCATATCCTGCGAATTATCACCCCACAAATGAGTCTGTCCCATAAGGTCACGCATTAAACATAAAGTTCCTGAGATTAGGTTCAGGAAAAGGGGCGATAACGTACCTTAAAATGACTCAAACTTCACGAGGTCCCAAACAAAAGTCTCCTGGGGAAAGTCCTGAGTTTTGTGACCCAACATGCCTCCTAACTGGACCACTGCCCTCTTTACTCCCGTCAGCGCATTAGTCATGTGATCACAGCCTTCCAAAATACGTGGAATATGTATGACCTTTGGTGCATTATATTTCATATGAATACATAAGAACAGTGAATGAACACAGCCTGAATTATCGCAGTAATCTGCACTTACTGCCTGGGGTGTCAACTTTTGGCTGTTAGCAACATTACTGAGATTAGCACAACAAGCTGATTGGCACGTAAGGCAGTCACACGACGGTGAGCGAATGAAGTGACAGAGGACTGGAAAACCTGCCTGTGAGTTCCCGCTTAACCACAGTAACACTGGAGAGAGTGCTGTTTATGAGACGAGGACGCTGTGTCAGTGTTAGAGTGTCTGTGAATAGAAACACATCCAACATGCTAACACACATGTGACAGCATCGCTCAGGCGTGCTGATGACGGACTGAGGAAAAAACTACTTAATCTCCAGGGCTGGTACCTGCGGTTATTCCACAGGCTAGTTAATAACATGTCGGGCAGGAAATCCAAAGTGTACGTGGGATCATTTTGAGAAGGTGAAGGACGAACCCAAGGTGATATGTAAACTCATCTTCATTGGTCGACTACAAACATGACGTATCATGAAACATGGAAGTAGCTACATGCCCATTAGCCCACAGCGTCATTCCCTCCTCCTGTACTGCCTTAATATGCACATTCAGCACATCCAATGCATCAAAACATTGTTTTCTAGTTGGAGCCGCGCCTCGTTTTCAAACTGTATGGTTTGACTAAAATGAACAATGACAGCAATATAGTCCACGATGAGCAGCGCTAACATCAACCTGCGTAGTTGTCCCTCCATTGTGACATTAGAAAGTGTCACATTTATCTTGCAAGTGTTCTCTTCTTCAACGTTTGCTTTACTTCCTGGATTTTTCCCACATGGAAATTCTGACCAATAAGAGCAGCTTTCTCACACAAGGCATTTGATCTGGTCCTCTTGTAAATGCTGCCGTGAGAACACGAACCAACTCTAGGCAATTATACAACTTTGGAACAACATGAGTCCCTGATTCAGACCAAAGGAGACACTCTAGGTCTGACAGCAGCCTTAGTTTAACCTCCTCATCCTCTCCCAAGCCACAGTGTTTCTTTAGCTCGGTCTGGTACACGTGAGCCCGTCTGACAGCTTCTGGGTGTCTCTCAGAGATCCAGAGCAGCAGAGTCTTTGTTCTTCCTGCCCCCTGTTGCTCATATAAGTTGACAGCTGCTGGGTAATAAGTGTTTAAATGAGATAATTAACGAGCGCTGTCAAACGAGCACAGTCAGCTCTATTAGGGCTGAGAGACGTCCCTCCTCCTCCTGTTAACACAGAGCTGCACCACACACACTGATGGGCAGAGGAGGAGGGAGTACTTGGATCCTTCACTGACGCAAAAGTACTTGTACCACACTGTAAAAATACTTCACTACAAGTAAAAGTCCTTCAAAACCCTACTTAAGTAAAAAGTCTGTATGTAGCAGTAACTGTCCTACTGTGAGAACCACCTATCTCTAAAAAGTCACAGCCTGTTTTCAGCTTTGTGACTTTTCCAGCTGATCCATAACACATACAAGAAGACTTCATCCTTCAGTTTATCACACGCAAACTATGACTAATTATTTTCATCAACAACCTTTTTCCATGTCAAAAATGAGTCAATGACAAGCTAAAAATAGATCTTTATAATAAAACTAAAACAAAATCTATGTTTCATTTTTGTTGGCGAGACGTGACAGCAATGTTCATGGTGGATTATTGGACACTGAAAGTTGAGAACAGCCGTGCTTATAATCATCTTCAAATGCTGCATGAGCGACAAGCTGGTAAACTGGCTGTTAGCACTTAGCTCTGTTTGTTAGCCCTGAATGGCAGCGGAGCGAGCAGCCACAAGCTGCTGTTCAGTCTTTAAATCTGATGCCCGCGGGACTCCACTCAGTCCGGACTGTCTGGAAGAGGTTTATGGTTCGATGCTGTTTGACAGTTATTGTGTCTCGTTCGCCATATTATATAACAGTGGTTGCCAGCGTTGTTAGGGTGCCGCCCATGTCTGACACCAGTGTCCACTGATGAAGCGACGACATTTGATGAGTTGAGTTGGTGGTCACTGCCTCTAAAACTGACACGCTTAGTGCATATCATACCAGCACGACAGGTGTTTCTCTGCGTCAGGATCTGACGTTGAGACCACTGACAATGGGATGGTATTTGACGAGTTGGGAGCTCGCTGTTTAACGATCCACACAACACGTAACCCGTTACTAACCATTAACATTAGCCGTGTGATGCTAACAGTTAGCCCCACCGCTGTGTGTGTTACCCGCCGCCACTGTTTTGCCATGGCACTGTCACTGCAGCCTGGGCTTAGCCCCGCCCAGGACGATTGTGATTGGTTCAGAGAAACAAAAACAAGCCAGGGCATTTTTTCCCTGTAGCAGAATGATAAGGTGACTGCAGACCTTTCTCAAGCACTGACACAGCGCTGTGGAGATTAGCACTGATAGAAACATCTTCTTAAAGGCCCAAACATTAACCCTTTAAAAACAGACAGCAGACGGCCACAAGAGATTGTTGTTTACGTGATCCAAAATAAAAACCACTAGTCCATAGCCATTGGTAGCTTTGTCACCTTCTACCTATGCCAGTCCTCAATGTCTATGTGCAGTTTCACATAGATTGACCACGTCAGTGAGCAGAAAAACGTGGGACAGACAGAATGACTCACTGACAGTTTCTGTGATTATGTACAGCAGACCATACCATGACTTAGTCATACCAAACATTAGAAACACCAACATTGGTCCACAGGGGGAGCCACAGCCATCGGTCGCATTTTAGCCATTTTGAAGCATTTTTCTGTTGTTATAGCGCCACCCAGTTGCCAATTAGAGTTAAATTTCTCCAGTCACCTTGAGGCGTCCTGTTCTACATATCTACCAAGTTTAGTAAAAATCCATATGGCGGTTAGGCTTAGATAAGTAATGAGCTCTCTAGCGCCCCCATTTTGTTTGATGGGGTCAATAATGGAGGGGTCCCCTCAGATTATGTGTGGTCATATGCCTACAAAGTTGCGTGGTGATGGGTGAAACCCTTGAGATGTTATACACCTTTATGTGATGAGCCACGCCCTCCGCAATATTCATTGAATTATAATGAAAACACAAATCATGTAGGTCTAAATGTCTGTATTAATAAGGAATACACTAAAAGTTAATAAACTTAATGTTCAGGTAACTTGTGAAACTTTATATAAACATGATCTTGGTGCCAAAAATAAATGAAAAGTATTATTGTAATATATTAAACATGTTTGAACTGAAACCATTCGAGCCCAGTTTAACACACAGTGAGCACATCAGCAGTATCACTGTGAGAACACAGATAAGTTGTAAAAATCCGCCTCAGTTTGTTGCTCTTGATTTGCCGTATGTCTTTTTATTTTTCTTTCATCAGCAGCATCTTGTGTGGTTTGTGTTCTCACAGTAGCAGCAGGGCAGCAGAGATGCTACAGAGGCTCCTGAGGGGCCCCCGTGGCCCCCCTGCAGGGAGCGACTTGGACCGGGACAACGCCTTTGGTCATGCTTCCAAATGTTTCCATTGATGGGCGAGAAACATGTTGGACGGCGTTCCCAGAAGAGGATCCTCCCAAACGCAGCCAGAGCCAAAACTCAATCAGGCCTGGACTCACAGCGAGCGGTGTGGGCTGTGTTGGCAGGAGGACGCCTCGGCCGCGGCAGTGTGAGCATGAATTATTGAAGGATTAGTAATGATGATGATGATGATGATGATGATGATGGTGGCGGCCAGGCATTTGTATTTGCTCTTCCTCGTCCTGGCTGAGGACGCACGCGGCAGATGCTCCTCGTCCGGCTCGTATGATTTTTCTGATGATAATAAAGTGGTGACATCATCGTTACAGCTGGAAAAACTGGTGTTGATTTCTCGAACACACCTCCAGGTTTCATGTGAACCATCCCTCCCAGTCAGCTCCAGTGTGTTTACTTCACTGGGATCAGTCTGAAACCAGATATTATACATCTATTATATCTTTTCATGTCATATAATGACCCGTTATTCAGTGAGTGGGCGGGATGATCAAACACAAAGTTCACTTTGGCACTTGATTTTAGTTTGAGTCTCATTTTGTCTATTTTAGTCGACAAAAGCTAGAAGCATTTTTGTTTTATTGTGTGCATTTATAATTCTTTTGTTTTGCCTGGACAGTTGTTGTTTTTTCAATTTCACCACAGTATACACTATGTGTGCGACCCAACCTCTCACTCCTCCATCCCTACCCTTGAGCGGCGACTTTGCTATGTTCTGCAGAATCTTTTGGGGTTTTTTTCGGTCTAATAAATTAACAATAAACTCACGAAATGTCAAGAAAGTTCATTTTCTCACACCTGTTTTTGTTATCTGACAGAGAAACACAACCGTACACCTGAATTCAAGTTTCTCTCTTTCACCAAAACAAAGACCTTCGCACACTGAGTCCAAAACTATCGTAGGTCTAACAATAAATACGACCTCACGTTGTGTCAATTACGATTGCACACTGACTCTGAAACAGTTTGATTAACTGTTTTAACTTTCTGCTTATTTTCTCATCTGTCAAAAGGCTTCTGAGAGAGGGAACCAGCTAGCTCACTAAAGCTAAAGCCCAATCAGTGTTTTTTCAGCATTGGCAGTATAATAACAAAATCAGGGAGTGCAGCAAAATGCCGCCTACCTACTTTTGTTTATACAGAATGCGCCTTTTTCGGGGCAATGGGGGGCGTGAGCAAGTAACAAAACGTGTAGCTCAGCGTGTGACGTAAACAGTGACGTGGGAGGGAAGCCGCGGCTGGTCAGTCCTTCGGCGATTCTCTCGTAAGTCGGCCCGTCCTTCACCGTCCCCGTCATCTGACGGTTAATGGCCTCTTCGTTTGCGAGGACAAGGAGGGCGCGCAATTCCTTGTCTCCCCAGTTGCTCATCTTTACAGTGTCTGTCAGGTTTGTGTTTCCCTCTTGCTACTAGCTGCTCGCTAATTCCTGCTATCAGCTGTTTCCTGTTTATCCACCACCAGTGGCTCGCACGTGTGGCGTCAGCAACAGCTCCTCCGGTTGCGGAAGGCCACCTCGGTCTGTTTAAACCAAAATGTTTCCTCCAATATGTCTACCCTACGAGACGGAAAATTGGGCACCTTGGATCAACTCACCAATCCGCCTCTGTCTGTCTAAACGCTCGCAGCTTGTCGGCAAAAAGGCCCAACATTCGCAGAAAATCTAGCAGTGTAAAAGGAGCTAGAGGCACTGGGAGCACTGGGAGCACTGGGAGCAGTGAAGGGAAGGAAGCTTCAGCCAGCTGACATGAAACAGGAGGAAGATGGTAAGGAGGTGTTTAGAGGTTCAGACAGATATTTGGTTGATGTCTGATGGATTTAATCTATTGTGCCTGTGATGGAGGCACATGAAGTGACCGACCATGAGATCTGAATCTACAGAGAAGTTAGTGACTCTGTGAAGCTGTTTAGACCACGTGCACCATCGTAAGCCCTTCTTTACTCAGCTTTACTTTTCTTTTCCTTTCTGTTGTGTGTCCTGATGAGTGTCCTGATTTTGTCTTGTGTAGTTTGGAGTCTGGAGAGGCTGAAGACAAATTTCCACTATGGTGGATAATAAAGTTTTATCATCATCTTACACAGAATGAAAATGATGGCGCCATAGAGCCGCTACATAGTCTCTTCCTTATGCTGCCTTTGCATTTTTACACAGCAGCAGCCTCACACTGCTCCAGTGTGTGACTTTTGACAGCACACTGGCATCCAGGAAGCAAAAGAGGCGTGACTAGTAACACAACAACTAGTTGTGACATATAACATACACGTCAGCAGCGCTTTCTAAACACTAACAATGGCATTAACATGTCAATGACAATCATTTACTGTCCCTGTAATATGGCAGCTGATCTCGTCCTCCAGGACTTCTTCGTCTCCCCAACTTTTGGACATTTTCAGTTGCCGTGCTTCTATAAGTTAGCTGCTAACTGCCAACAGCTGCTTTTTAAATCTCTTGGCTCTGTGTAGCACTTATAACCCGCCACGTCCTGCTGGCTGTTCCTTCTATACACAAAGGTTGATCTGTCCTCTATAACGGCAGCCTGCCGGCAAGACATGATCTCGTGTTATAGTGAAAGTCAGCTGAAACATGTTTCTGAAAATGTTTGAGAGAGAAGTACACATCTCACTGCCACAACCTTTGTTTAGACTTGATCAACGCTGCTGAGTTTTATCGTTTGATCTCAGTTTCTTCTTTTTTTTTGACTGGAAACAGGAAACAGTATGGCACCCACTTCCTGTCCACAAACTGTTATTATATCAGCCAAACACGGCACTAAATTATGTTCCAGGAAACATTTTAGGACAGAAATAGGCAGCACAGTAACATAATCTTGATTCATATTCGATCAGTGCTGCCTAGTTTTACCGTTTTACTTTTAATCGGGTGGAGAGCAAACTGAATAATCAAAAGAGGAATGATGATGATTTGATGATGATGAAGAGCACATTGAAATCAGTCCTTTAAATAGTCTCAAATGACATTCCATTTAAAAATGTCTCAATGTGGGGAAGCAGATTCATCAGTGATGGGGAACGCTGTCTTCGAGGCAGGGCCTTGCCGACCGTCTCGACCCTGGGCCTACCTTGTGTCTTTTCCGCAGAACTTTCACTAGTGGGCGGTTACCGTACGATACTCACGTCTGTTTACATCTCTGCTGAAAGTCATCAGCTGTCCTCAGCCACGTTAAAATCTCTGTATAATGAGTGAAGTGTCAGATTTGTGTCCTGCTGTCTGCAGAGAGTTTGTTGTCAGAGGTCAGAGTCCCGTCTCAGCTGCAGTGTCAGACCCCGTCACACAGGAACAATGTGAGTGACTGATGTGTCTGTTAACGGAGGACAGTGATGTCTCTGCAGACAGCTCCCAGTCTGAGGATGATGTTCTCCAGCAGGCTTCAGTGAATGGGAGGTGCTGGGAAGATGGCTGACCCTCGGCCTGGTGGGAGGGGTGGTGTGTGTGGGTGCTCATCCCACACACACACACACACACACACACACACACACACTCACACACACACACACACACACACACCATTTCATTCTCCCAGTTGGTTTCCATTTGTGAATGATAGAAAAAACAGAAATACCACCAACAAAATGGATTTCAGCTGTCTGGTTGGCAGCTGTGAGCCACTGGCACTTGGCTCTGTGTATATATGTGTGTGTGTGTGTGTGTGTGTCCACGATGATGAAAACATATTTGAAAAATCTGTTTTGTAACTTTTCCTCTCAAAATGTTTTTGTGAGAAACTGTCTGATCTGTTTCCTGTTGTCTGACAGATACTGTTTTTTTTTTTTTAGCTCAGTGAATAACTTTATATTTTGTGTCCTTTTCTGTAGATCCAACCTTTAGTCGTGGGGAACGTTTACCTTATAAAATGTTGTACTTTTGTAGAATTAAATGATCTAAAAATTGGGTTTTCTAAATATGTTAAATGAAATGTTTTTCTGCTGTTATTGTCTTGTTTTAGAATATTTTGTACACTCAGTCGTCCAGAAAGCTATAAACACAGTGTTATAATGTTTTTTCCACCAAACCCTTTCAGTCCAGCACCTTTGGAACCAGCAGTGAGCCTTCAGACATGGTACCTAGACCCTCGGTGTGTTCAGACAGTCTCTTAAATGTGGGCGGGGTTGTTGTCACTCACTGCTCCGTCCAGCACTCGCTGTATTTCCTCATCAGCGGTGACACTGATGGAAGTCTGCACCTGGTTTATCGTCCACAGAACGAGGCTGCACGCCCACATTTTCACAACAAAATAGAACAGGCTGCAGTGAGAGTCTCTCTCCATGGGATATTTAAAAATAGCAGCTTTGTGCATTTAGTCCTTCTCAGGCAAGCTCAGGGGTTTAGTGTTGCTGTAGCCCACAGGAAGTGAGGATTAGAATATATGACCTTCACATAATCCGCTCCAAATTCATCTATATTTTTAAAGTCATTACTAAAAGTGTGTGTCATATAAAAACTAAAGTGATGCTCAAAGTTGTCACAGTGAAATTTAAGGTGTGCTGATGGATTCACGTCATCAACTCATGCATTGAGTAACATTACAAGTTAACGTTCCACCTTAAAAGTTGCCGGCAGTCGGCCCAGTGAATGAAGTTATTTTGTCCTCTTTCATTTTATAGTTGTAGTTTACTGATGTATGAACAGAGGTTACATAAAACCAGAGTGACCGTCCTCTACTGACCAATCAGACTGCAGGGTTTCTAGCTCCACCTTTTAGTAGCAGATCTGTGTGCTAGGTGCCCCAACAGAGGGGGGACCAAACATGGGGACGCTGAGGACGCTGCTGTTGGGACCATCCACAACTTTCACTGTGGAGACAGAAAGTATATCAAACTGAACTGAAGTGAACTGCTTGGTGGGCAGAACCAGAGCTAATTTGGTGGTAGAGGGGTGTGTGTGAGTTTTACAAACCTGTGCAGTGTTTTTATGTCTAATAAGCCGTTGAATGATTAATCTCTTAAACTTCTTGGATTGTATTTTAACCTCTTGGTGTAATTGCACAGCTCATGCATGTCCCACTGGTAGGAGGCTCTGGGCAGACGCAGAACACACTGGAGGGATTATATATCTCATCTGGCCTGCGAACGCCTTGGGGTCCTCCAGGAGGAGCTGGAAAACATCGCTAGGAGTTTTGTCACCATGAATGAACTGGTAATATAGTAAAATTTAAACAACACGTCAGACCAACACAGTTTTGAATTCAGTCTGAATTCTCGCTAAACAGGAAAGCTGGTGAGGTGTTTTAAAATGGTGACGTGTTGTCTGTTGTTCTTCAAGCAGCTGTTTGAGGATTAAGAATTAATTTCAGGTCAGGGTTAGGAGCAGAATGAATTATCTTAATGAGGGTTCTTATATGTTAAGTACAAGCTTGTACATTTGCAGCTTTATCTCGTAAAACAATGAAGTCATGTGCAGCTACTCTGGATCAGAAGTTAGGAGGAGATCTTCTTTAAACCAGGGCACAAAACATCAAATCTATATTTAAAATTTCTGCAAACAGTGAAACATTTGCATCAGTAATATGTGTCCATATATGTCCATATGTTCCAGCTGTGTGTGCGTGTGTGTGTGTGTGTGTGTGTGTGTGTGTGCAGCAGTGTTTGCACGCCATCCAGCTCACCAGCAGATCAATTAAAAATGGTGAATGAATAAATGAAGGGTGTTTGGGGCCGTTTAAGCTGAGCTGTCCATTCAGCTGAGAACAGAAACCAGGCTCTCTGGCAACATCTGGACTCTCCCCCCTCATCAACCCCCCCCCCCCCCCTTCATGTATGTATAATAGATGTGTTGGCTCTGTGAGCGTCCTCAGGTGAGAACAGTCAGCTCGCCTCGCTGTGACACTCGGCAGCTTTGAGATCCTCACAGCTCCATATTTACATTTTTGAGACGTCTTACCTGATGTGGTTCCTCTGTGGGAACACGAACACACTCGGGTGTGTGTCAGCGAACGTAAATCTTAAAGCTGCAGCGCACAGTGATATTTTAGACACAATGTTCTTTAAACTTGTTGTCGAGTGTGTAGGCTTCTTACACAGAGATTGCACATTAGGGCTGCTACAAATGCTGCCTTTGCTTTTTTGTACAGAACCAAACAACTGCAGCATCGTGTCGCTCCAGTGTGTGAGTTAAGACAGTACTGTATGCCAGAGCTCCTGAAGCAAAAGAGACGTGAACATCATAAT
This sequence comes from Epinephelus cyanopodus, assembly GCA_026686955.1. NCBI lineage: Eukaryota > Metazoa > Chordata > Actinopteri > Perciformes > Serranidae > Epinephelus > Epinephelus cyanopodus. The sequence continues at coordinate 1,969,768 of CM048920.1, forward strand.
AATAATACTAATAATAACTTTATTTGTACAGCACCTTTCAAAACGGAGTTACAAAGTGCTTAACAATAAAAACAATTAATACACAATAGAACAATTAGTGCATAAAAACAATGAAACATCAAATAATTTAAAAACAGTTACAATAATTATCATCGGTTAAGAAAAAGCCCTGCGATAAAAGTGAGTCTTAAGAAGAGATTTAAAAGAAGACACTGAGTTAGCCTGCCTGAGATCTCCAGGCAGGGAGTTCCAGGGCTGAAGGGCCCGAACAGCAAAGGCCCGATCGCCTTTAGTGACAAGGTGCCATTTTGGAACTAATATAAAAGCCCTGCTGGAGGATCTCAGGCAGCGATCAGGCTCATAAGAGGTTAGTAGATCACAGATATAGGCACAAGCTTGACCATTCAGGGCTTTAAAAACAAGCTGTAAAATCTTAAAATCAATTCTAAAACTCAGGTAACCAGTGAAGGGCAGCACGGATTGGTGTTATGTGGTCACTTCTCTTAGAACCTGTTAAAAGCCTGGCAACAGCGTTTTGTACCAACTGCAGTCTTTTAATGTTTCGTTTGCTGATGCCAGAATAAAGTGCATTACGTTAGTCGAGTCTGAAAGTGATAAAAGCATGGATGACCTTTTCTAAATCTGCAGGGGAGAGGAATGACCTGATTTTGGTTAGCTGTCTCAGTTGGGCAAAGCAGGACTGAAGGACTTCTGATTTAGAATCATTCAACTGCAGAATATTTTTGAACATCCAGGATTCGGCCAGACAAGACACAATACAGACAGCATCAGAGGAGCCAGGCTTTAACGGGACATATAATTGAGTGTCATCTGCATAACAGTGAAAGTTAATGTTATGTTCATGCATGATTTGTCCGAGAGGTAGCATGTGGTGAATAGAGGGGGACCCAAAATAGACCCCTGGGGGACCCCGCAGAGGAGTGGAGCACAGGAGGAAGAAGCGTCTCCAAGCACCATAGAGCATGACATCTAATACAACACTTTAACATACATTTTCAGCACTGTTCTTCTCGTTTGAGTTAGCCGCTAACTGCTTCTAGCTGCTTTTTAATTCTCCCAGCAGTGGATGGCGCACAGAATATGACATCAAAAAGTCCCAGCCGTCCCGCACATGGTCCCTTTAAGAGAGACATCAGTTCGGCGCTGTTACTACCTCCACTGCCAGCTTAAAGCCGAAACAGCTCTTCACCACCATAAATGAAAACATGTAAGGACCAGTGTTCATCCTGTAAAGGTTAAGAATAAATAAAAACAGTAACTGAAACAGGTCATTTCTGGTTCATCCTGCAGGTTCAGATTTTAAGGGGCGTTAAGGTCTCAAGTTATGTTTTTTGGGGACACACCTCTGAATGTAAGGAAGGTTTGTAAGAAAGATTTTTTTTACCAGGAAACCAGGCCCGGCTCATACGGCTGACATGTTGTGTGCGTCCTCATTCTTTCGGCCTTGTAATGCACGATTAGATTAAATGATAAAGTAAAAAGCTGTGTGTTTTCTGCGCTCTGATTAAAGATCTTCTCCTGTGGTCTGTTTGGAGTTCACTCTGCTGTTTTAACGACCAATCAGGAGCTGTAAACACAAGTCACATGGTACTGACAGGAAACTCATCCATTCATTCACAGCTTTGGTGACCCGTCACCCTGCGTCATGACATCATGACATCATGACTGAGCGTCTGCACTGCAGCTAATGATTTCTTTATTAGTTTATTTTAACAGGAACAGAGTGTGTTAATGAGACGCAATGAGTCAGAAGGTTTTTGGTCTGTTGCATTTTCCCTGTGTCGCACAGAAGTCATGAACCTCCTTACTTTGTGCTTTGTACACTTCTGTCTGTACATACTGACATACAGTACACAGTATTTATATTTATCTGTCTCAGCTGTATTCGTTCCTTTGTATTATTTATCATACTTTAAGCATAAGACTGATTTTATTATGCCGGTTGTCACCTGCACTGACAACACCTGCAGGATCGTTAGCGATGAAATAAAGTGTTTTTAAAAACAGCTGCTGCAGCTACGGTCCAGAGCTGCGATCACAGGCTGGCGCTCCGCTCACTGACGGACGTGCAAGCCAGCTCTGACCACACGTACTGACTTTTGACACACTGTGGTGTCCTGCTCTGTAAACCCCAGTGTGTTCACTGAACTTGAAATTTACTAGGACTCTATTGGCAGTTTAACAAATGTCTTGTAGATGTGGGTGTGGTTTAGGTAGGTGGTAGGAGGCAGGGTCAACACTGATGTCACACATGATGGTTGGTGGTATTGACTCATTCGCCGTTATATGCCGCACCTGGAGGAAGAGCTGGAGAGGCCGACAGGTCTGACAGAACGGCACCCAAAGGGCGCCCAGCTGAGTCGTCTGGTCCAAACGAGCTGGTCGTGAGGAGCGAGTGGTGGCCGGGCGGTGAGTCAAGCACACACACCCAGATAGGAAGGGTCACACTCACCCAGGGAGGTGCAGGCACATTTCTCACGTCTAACTCTGTGTTCACACCAAAAGCTGCCAGAGCTGCAGAGGCGTCAGGTCTAATTTATTTTCAATGGATAGTGGCGACCAGAGACGTCTTGAGCTGCAAAAGCAATGAGCGGAGGCGTTTGGCGAATTGAGCTGTAAATGAAAGTTGAAGACTGGTTAACTTTTGCAAATTAGCTATGACGCGTTTGAGCTGCAAACGACCAATCGAAACGTAGACGTCCATCGCTTGTGTGGGACCCAGAGAACATCCTCAGAGACTTTTAGTTCCTACCACACATTCGTTCCTACTTCAAAACAAGCAGCAAGCTGTCAAACTGATATGTTCAGCCTGAAGTAGCGCTGGAACCTTTCCCCATCCAGCTGATGATATTCCTCGCGCTGTTCACGGCCCCGGAAGATATCGTGAACCCAGACCTGACGGCGGCGCAGGTACCACACGGCAGCACAAATTACAAGAGTGTCGTCTTCCATGTTGAATCGATACACGTGTGGACAAGCGCACGTACTTGTACAATTTCTTTGTGTTCTGGAACGCTTGTTATTAGTGGGAATGCAATTCATTTGTTCTCCTTCCCACCAGTTTAACTAATCGCACTGTAGGCACTCGAACCAAAACCACTGACAGTGTTTCCTCTAGGTTCACAGCTTTGGGGGGAATAACAAATAAAAAAATGTTGCTCATCTTCAGCTCGGGTTCAGCCCACTTGACATGCTGCTGTGTTGTGCGACAGTGTGCTCAAGATGTTATTTACGTGACAACACCTGAATGCAACACAGGCTGTTTAGACTTTTTATTCTGTTTTCATTGTCCAAACGTGAACGTTTCTGTTCTCAGGCCAATGCACAAAGTCACATCTCTGTGCTCCAGCCAGTAACCTGCTTTGCGGCTCCTTTAAACTGAGAAGCATAATCAATTCAGAATTTGACGTCATGAGCGACTTGAGCTGCTTTCGCTGCCACAAGTATTTTACCAGCAGTGCTGCCAGAGCGAATTCAGCTATTATGCAGCTCTGGCAGCTTTTGGTGTGAACGTACAGTAATGCAACAGGTAGGGAGAGGCAGGCGCTACCTAACAGGCTTGTTTGCTTTAGTTGATGAGGTTTTACAAGCCAGGTTAACAAAACAATGAAGCTTTAAAATTTCCTCTTTTTTTTTTTTTTTTTTAGAAATTATTATTATTATTATTTTGTCTTTATTGTTGGCTTTTTTTAAAAAAAAAAAAAAAATCTCTTATGATAATAAGTCTATTAACTTTTTATTATTCATAGATTCCTTTATTTCACTGAACTCCTTGGCATATTTTTTATTTCTGTTTTTTATTTTGTTACTCATGTATTTATGAGTCTACATGTTACTGTATGTTATGTTATAGTGTGTGTGCAAGACGAGCTGTTGTCTGAATCTGAAACTTCTGTGTCAACGTATCAGAGCTGCAGTCGTGTTTCCTGGATGTTGAGGGTTTTTCTTTTCTTGCTGAGCATCCACACTGTCATCTGAGGCTTCACCAGCAGGAGGAGCTCTGCTCATAATGCTGCAGGGCAACACACACACACACACACACACACACACACACACACACACACACACACACACACACACACACAGGTACAGATGTGTTTTTCACTCAGTGGTTTGATGCTGAAGCTTAAATTGTCAGAAAAAGTGTTTCTTTTTATTTCACTGAGCAGACAGCACATCAGATCATCTCAGCTCAGAAATCACACATGAAAATATTTAAAGCACTTATTTAAAGTCTTCAGTCGGGTCACAGTGTTCACTTTGTGAACAAGACAGACACGCAACATGTGACCAATAAAAAAAGAACCCAAAAAAAACAAAATATGTCACAAATCTGAATAAAACAAAAATGCAATTATGAAATGTTTATCTAATGCAACAGATTTTTTCCCCCCAGAAATCATACTAGTACGTCTAAAACCATTAAAATAAAGACCAGACTGAGTCATTTTACACTGAAGCTTTCAGACTGAAGGAGCTGCTACAGAAAAGCTCACGTTCAGTGTAGAATTTGGGATTTTTTCAAATATATAAAATACATTTTGTCAGTTTTCTTGTTCTTGAAGTTAAAGTGTGACTGTGCAGCTTGAAACTATTTTCAGAGACAAAGAATGAGACGTTTATGATTCAAGTCTTTAGATACATGAATGTGTTTCTGCAGAAGTGAATATGAATAAATAATTAATGAACTTGGAGGAGTAATTAATGATCGTTTAATCCAGAGTCTCAGTAAATAGAGAAGGTTCATTTCAGATTATCTTTCCAGCGGAGACAGAAAATCTGACACTTCTTAAATCCCCTTTAACAGTGCTCGTTCGAATATCACGCTGTTATCTCGCCTCGCTGTTAGTCCGATCGCTGAGCAGGGGACAGAGGTCGTAACAGCACCAAAACAATTTCAGTGTCAAAGGGACAGTTGACAGGACAGAACCATGGGCGGGACGGGTGTGATGTTTGACGATGTGTCATGTGTGCGACCCACCATGGGAGATTTAAAAAGTAGCTGTTAGCTGTTAGCAGCTAACTCAAAGAAAAAGAACAGCAGCTGAAAATGTCCGTAAACAATGAAAACAGTGAGGTCCAGGAGCTCCTCGCCCTCTGAGCTGAGGACGAGATCAGCCGCCATATAACAGAGACACTAAATGATTGTTACTGACATGTGATGTCATTGTTATTGTTTATAAAGAGCTGCTGACATAAGTCACACTCGAGGCCGATGCTGCTGTGTTACATGTCACGCCTCTTTTGATTCTGTGATGTGGGGGTGCTGTTTAAAATCACACACGTGAACCTCCAGGTTCGCTGCTAAAGTTTTTGTGTTGAGGTGATATTTCACGGGGCCGAGCAGCGTCGTCTCGTCTGCCTCCATCATGTGACACTGTGGCCTTCAGTGACGCACCAGATCAAAGGGCACCACAGAATGCGATTCGTCAGTGTCATCTCCCAGACACACTACGTCATCAAACCATGTGATGTTTGGTATTGCCGGATTCAAGAAGCTCTCAACTTTTCAAAAATAACATCGTTTTTCTTTTATTTATTATGTATTTGGCACCAGAGCAGCCTAAACACACAAAGTCCAAAATCATAATGAGTGGTGACAAGTCATGTCATGCCGTTTTTCGACAGGAAAAGTTAAAGGATTACTCTCGATCTTATATGTGGAGCTGTTAGCAGGACTTAGCTGGTTTATAAAAGGTAAGAGTCTCACTCCTACCACTATTTTTTTTACAATGTTTGAAGCTGGCTGAGTGTTGTTTGATCACTGATAGTGCTGTTTTGAAGCAGAGTGACCGACTTGTCATGTGGAGCTCCGCCTGGATCTTTTCATGGTAAAAACACTGTAGAATGGTCATACTTTGAGCAGTCTTCTTCAAATTTGACTCAAGTGTTCATTGATAGTGTGTCTACAGCCCCACAGTGTCATTTACCTGCTCAGATGAAGCCACAGACAGTTATTCATCCTGAAAAACATTTTTTTTTTTTTTTTTTAGGCAAAATCTTTTTTTTTTTTACTGACTTCAGAGGCCCATTACTCTGTCTCTGTATCACCTAGAGTGTTTCTGACACTTTCACAAGAAACTGCAGAGTTTTCTTTCTGGCAAGACCTCATGCATGCATGTAGTCAGAGTGGTTCAGAAGCTATAGTCATTTTAATCTGGGTATGTCGTTTTAGGCGTTTTCGCTACAAAATGGGGGTGTAGTTCAAGGTTAAAGCGTTATTTTTGGGGAGGTGGAGGGCACTACGGCAGAGGAAGAACCATATTTAAAATGAGGAGCAGTAAGATGATAGGCTGACAGAGAAGGAGTGTCGCTGCGTATTTGGTTGATTGTGAATCAGCTGATGACTCAGACAATGACACCTGGAGACAGTGTGCGAGGAGTGAATGGCAGCGTGAGAAAGAAACTTACAGCCTGAGCATCACTCTGACGGTTTTTCCTCAACAGTCAGAATCACTATAAGATATACAACTTTTCAACAAACTGAAATCAAAGTTTTTTCTTGAAAAAAGACGCTGCAGGTGACGAGAGCTGAGAGTTATTAGCTGGGGAACACACAGGGGTCACAGCACGAAGCCTCATATCGTCCAGATTCAAAGTCGACACCAATATCACAGAAAATGTTTCTCTGTGTCCAGGAGCTTTTCAAAATAAGAAAGTTTGTCCGAGGTTTTGATTAAAGAGGAATCTGCAGTTTAAAGGTTAAATGAGGATGAAGAACAAAGAGCGTCCGTCCTCAGCTCGAGGTCATGAAGCTGCTGTGTTTCTGATGAACAGTCCACCAGTAATTGATTAAATTAACAACCACATTAACATAATCAACTGTTTTTATATTCTCCTCTGTGGATGAGTCAGGCCCAGAGCTAAGCCCCCACCTCTCTGTAACACCACCCATCCATCCATCCATCCATCCATCCTCCCTGTCCGTCAGTCAGGCCGTCCGCCCTGTCAGTCTCCATCAGTCTCCTTGGCGACGGGATGCTGGTGGTAACCCGCGGTGATGGGAGGCCACTCTAATATGTAAAGCAGGCCGTCTGGACGCGGGCCGAGCTGTCAGGCGTCCTGGCTGCCTGTAGCTGCGAGGGAGGCCGCCGCTCGGGTCAACCCAAATCTATGCTAATTTGACATTTCCAAACTCATTTGCATATGTACACATCAAAGTTTTTTTTCCTTCCTGTAATCTCCTCTTCTTTTTTCAACCTCCGTCTGCTGTTTAAAGACACACACGCACGTGTAAATACAGAGAAACAAAAGTCACATTCATGAGCTAATAAATGAGAAATTCAGCTCGATGGTTAACATCCCATCACTGCTGCTTTTAAACGTCTCGCCTGCTGGTTTATAATCAGCTGCTCTGCTGAAACACTTTTATAAAACAGCTCAGAGGGAAATGTTTTTATTTTACTGCACTATATTTATCTGACGGCTTTACAGATTCACATTATTAACACAAAGTATAATCAACTAATAAATGATGATGTGTTATTATGGATTAATCTGCACAGCTGTAAAGTCATTAAAACAGGCTCCAGTTGTGTATTTTGTATTTCTACTCAAGTAATACTGGATGCAGAGTATTTCTGCGCTCTTATTTTCATATAAGATCTTAAAGGTCCAGTGTGCAGTGATTCAGGGGGATGTATCAGCAGATATGGAATATAATACAATCAGTCGGTTTTCTTTAGCGTATAATCACCTAAAAATAAGAGTCATGAATTAGAATGAGCGGTTATATCTGTAGGTTATATGTTTCTACTGTAGCTCAGGATGGACAAACCAAACACTGGCTCTAGATAGAGACGGTCATGTTTACACAGCGGCCACCATAGTTAGCAGCCCCTCTGCAACAAACAGCGTCGGAGAAACATGCATTTTTTTTAAAGTGAAACCTCTTTATTCAGTGTTTTTCCTGGTTCAATTCAGCTGGTGTGTTTGTTTCTGAGAGGAAGAGAACTCTGTGGATAATACAGTCCTTTGAATCCTACACACTGGACCTTTAAGTTAGCTAAAACTATAAGAATTTATTGAGTTTTGTATTTTTATGCCTCCCTGTCGGCCAAAGCTGTGGCCAGAGGAATTTTGTCCTCAGTGTGTTAATCTGTCCGACCATCTTATTCTCATGAACGTGATAACTCAAAAGAACCTTGAGGGTCAAAATTGGCACAAACATCCACTTGTACTTAACGATGAAGTGATTAGCTTTTAGTGGTCATTGGTCAGGGGTCTAGGTCACTGCGACCCTGCATCTGTCTCATTCCCATGAATGAAGTTATCTTAAGAACAACTTAAAGGAATTTCTTCAAATTTGGCACAAACATCCACAATGAGTCCAGGGTGAACTGATCAGAATATAGTGGTCAAAGGTCAACGTCACTGTTACCTTGTCTGATGCATTCTCGTTAATCTGATACCTAAAGAGGACCTGGAGGGAGTTTCCTCAAATTTGGCACAAACATCTTCTTTGGACTGAAGAATAAACAGATTAGAATTTGGTGGCTGAGGCTCAAAGGTCACTGTTGGCCACAACTGAAGAATTCATTCAGTAATTCTGACCAAACTTGACACAAATGTCTAACAGGATAAAATAATGAAGGTCAAAAGGTCAAAGGTCAGCTTGACTGTGACATCATCATGTTTAAACGTCATATCTCAGGAACAGAAGGGGAGACATTTGGTCAGATACTGAATTGGTGACTCTAATCTTGAATCTTCTGTGTGTGAAGCTTCCATGTTTTTGCAGCTTGACACGGAGGCATACAACCGTGAGGCGGTAATTCTATTTTATATATTTAGAGGAGAAAGTGCGTATTTAGACTTTGAATATGTGGTCAATTTATCCGAAAATGCCTTTTTGGGAATTTTCACAAATGTTTCTGTGAACGTGTCTCTCTCGTCTCTGTAGCATTTTGATATGTGATGAAACTCCTGAACATTTGTTGCTGCCACATTAGTTTGTATTAAGATGATTATTATTTTATTTAAAACAGTTGAAGTTTGTTTTAACGTGCAGGTTGTGACTGAGGAAATCTGCTCCTAATAAAAACACCAGAATTGTCCTTTATTCTGCAGCACGCTTCCCTTCACAATAAAAGGCCGGGCGATTTGAATATGACCTGAAAACATCCTGATAATGTTTCCTTTAACCTCTGCTGTGATGTGGTGCGCTACAGTGGACAGCGCTGCATAATGAGTGTGTGAGTAAACAGTCGGGGGCTTCGCTGCTTTAATCCTGCGCGCTCATGTTCGACCTCCGCACGATTAGAAACATGATCACGGCTCCGTCGTCGTGTCTGTTTGACATTCAGAGGTTTATTCAGCTGCACGACGCCTCGGGGCGACCAACACACCACAGTCAGTATGTTAACATTCATTAAGATCAGCACACAGTGTGGACAGAGGCGCACTTCAGGGTCTGGTGGGCCACAGTGAGCGTGGGCCCCTGAATACCAAACCCTCTATAATCTGATGTTTCTGTGGAGTCAGCGGGGTTAATCTGACACGGGCAGAGGTGGAGGAAGTAAATGAAGCAGTACCACAGTGTGCAAATACTCTGTTACAAGTACAATAAATAAAACTTTCTCTGACTGTGCTGGACAGAAACATTTGTTGATAAAGATAAAGTGTCAGCTTTTTGTCAGCATTAAAGGGACAGTTCACCCCAGAATCCACATTTACACATACAGGTGTCTGCTTCTAGATTATACTCAGTTTGTGAAAGAAAATATAAACATCAATGTTTTGTTCCAGAAATCATGACCTAGTTAATCCACAGACCTTGTTGTGAGCAGTTTCACGTAGGAACTGTAGAGTATAGTATTTAATTTTGACGTTGATGTTTGATGTTGGTTGGTCAGTAGAGGACGGTCACTCTGGTTTTATGTAACCTCTGTTCATACATCAGTAAACTACAACTATAAAATGAAAGAGAAAAAAGTAACTTCATTCACTGGGCCGACTGCTGGCAACTTTTAAGGTGGAACGTTAACTTGTAATGTTACTCAATGCATGAGTTGATGACGTGAATTCATCAGCACACCTTAAATTTCACTGTGACAACTTTGACCATCACTTTAGTTTTTATATGACACACACTTTTAGTAATGACTTTAAAAATATAGATGAATTTGGAGCGGATTATGTGAAGGTCATATATTCTAATCCTCACTTCCTGTGGGCTACAGCAACACTAAACCCCTGAGCTTGCCTGAGAAGGACTAAATGCACAAAGCTGCTATTTTTAAATATCCCATGGAGAGAGACTCTCACTGCAGCCTGTTCTATTTTGTTCTGAAAATGTGGGCGTGCAGCGAGTGCTGGACAGAGCAGTGAGTGACAACAACCCCGCCCACATTTAAGAGACTGTCTGAACACACCGAGGGTCTAGGTACCATGTCTGAAGGCTCACTGCTGGTTCCAAAGGTGCTGGACTGAAAGGGTTTGGTGGAGACGGGGCTTATGGATTCATGGGTATGTGGAGAATCAGCTTTTAGTTGAGGAAATACAGATGTTACAGCAGCAGCACCAGTGTCTGTGTGATCACTGCACACATGAGCGTTTGGAGTTTGGATTTTAGTGTTCTAGTGTAGATGGAGATATTGTGTAAAATGATGCTGTGTGGACAGATTGTTTTTTACAAAGGGGAAAATATCTGTTTACAAAAATATCTAGATACGTACAGACAGGGCCTCCTACATCACTCAGTGACAGACAATGACCCTAACAGAATCTTATTTAAATGAAAATCTTTGAGATCATTCCTTTAAATCAGCATTTCTTGATAATTTTTTCTTCTTTATTTTAATATCACTAGATTAAGTTGGTCTATGCTCATCTTGATTTGTCGTATATTCACTCTGCTCTCAGCTCCTCTTTGGTCTTGAGGGTGTTGGTGTTAATGAAATGTAAATCATCATATTTTTCTAGCCCTGTAAACGGATTGTATTATTTGTAAAACATAAATTCAAGGAAGAGGAGTATATTTTCTATCCAGATTTTTATAACTTGCAGATGCTGATTTATATTTTTATGTGTATATTTTTACATTTTATGAATGGTGTAAAGAATGTTTCCTGTGCAGCATGAGGCCGTGCTGCTGATTTAACAATAACAGAATCACAGAATCACTGGGGATGTAAATGTGACGCTGTGCAGCTGCTGTGTTTTACCGGCCAAACTGTCATCATGAGATGTTTTCACACCTTAAAGATCCTGTTCACACACACACACACACACACACACACACACACACACACACACACACACACACACACACACACACATGCTGGCACAGTGCTGCTGTTCGTGGCTGCAGAGTGTCTGGGGAGAGGCGGTGGACGGACGGGTCACCCAGCTCGGTTGGCAGCTCGGCTCCGGCCTTGGCTCGGATCGTCACCGCCGTCTGCGTGCACTCATGGTGTTGGCAGGTCACACTCAAACCAACAACCCCCCCCACCACCACCACCATCACCCTCTCCTGGCTACAGATTACACACCTACATGCTGGACGGGAGGTGAGGGGTGGAGGAGGGGGATGATGGGGGAAGGGAAGCCCTAACTCCCTCAACAACCCCCCCAACACACACACACACACACACACACACACACACACACACACACACACACACACACACACAGTCCTGATGTCAGCTGGCTGTGAAAGGCGGAGGCTGACCGCTCGCTGTGATTAAGCACCAACTGGGCTCCGGCCAGCGGACTGGAGCCTCGCCATGCTGCCCCGTCCTGCTCCTCCACCAGCCAACATCCTCCTCCTTCATCTCCTCCTCCTCCTCCTCCTCCTCCTCCTCCTCTCTGAGGACGTGTCCACACTCAGCTGGCTGAATCTGAAAACTCATCTTTTCTTCTCTAGTTTGGCTTCACGTCCTCACCAAGTGTTTCACACCCAAGAAGAAGAGGTTTGTGTTCCTCGGGGTTGATTTACAAACTGATGGTCACAGTGTGAGGGGGGCAACTTCCTGTCTTTTCTAGCCCCTCTTCCTCTGTGATGACTCATTCTGAGACCATGGGCGCATCCCAGGTCTCTTAACTTACATGCACCTTTCCCTCACTTGCGTCTTTTCCTTGTGTCTTAGTCCCTCCCACCGGGATGCATAGAGAGACACGCGGAAACCATGTTGAGGGAGGAAAGAGGAATTATGTTTGCAGGAAAATGAGACGTCATTTCCTCAGAACGGTCACGTGAAGCAACGTCCATTTCTGTCGGCTTTATTGACAACTGTAGAGACTTTTGATGGAGTTTGTGTCTGCACACGTATCAAATAAAATAATATATTAATGATAATAATAATAATAATAATAATAATAATAACGAACTTCATTTATATGTCACGTTTCATACAATAAATGCTTCACAAAGGTCTTGACAATAAGGGCAGTATAAGCTCTGAGTGCTTCACATGAAAACAGACATAATGGTCATAAATCAGGCCAGGCAATTCAAATGAAAGGACATTTAAAACACTTTACAACATGGATTAACTGATTCATAGAGTTGTAAAACTATAAATCATAAAATCAAGTAAGATTTTAAAAGAGTTGCAGCAGCGTGAAGCATAAATAGAAAGTAAAAGCGTAAACACAGATAGTTTCAGACTGTATGAGGACGTCAGAGCGAGTTACAGTCTAAAGTGAACAGATTCGTTTTTAGCGTTCTGTTAAAAAATATTCAGCGAGCAGCTTCTCTGATATCTGTGTGTTCAGTAGCTTTGAGGCATCACTGACGGCGGCTGCATCCCTGATCTTCTTCCAGTAAACCAGCAGCAGATGATCGCAGTGTTCTTGGAGGCAAATAGTTACCAAAGGAGTTAGTGACGTAGCTCAGTGGTGTTTTTTGGAGGCCAGTAAAAAGTTTGTACAGTCGTCGAGGCGACTTGAAATAAAGACACAAATCAATTTCTCTGCATCTTTTTCATGTAGATGTTTCTGAGGTGGAAAATGTCTTGGTCATCGTGTTAACGTGTGAATCTCAGAATTTAATCCAGGGAGTTAAATGCTCCAGATTATTGAGCAGCATGTCTCTTTTTGTTTCAGCAGCATTTCAGTTTTTTCTTTATTTAACTTAGTATGAGTATTGCTCATCCATTTATTTTTACCTAAAGACAGGTCGTGATGGAGTTTATGGCTGCAGCATCGTATGGCTCGGCGCAGATGTACAGTTGTGTGTCATCTGCATATCTGTGGGAACAGACATTGTGTTCTCTGATGATGTCATCAAGTGGCACCATGTGCAGTGACAATAACAGTGGACCAAGGCAGATACCTTGTGCAACCCCAAAACAGAGGTCATGTTTCTCAGACACATGATCTCTGAGACTGAGACACACAGTTATCACTGGAGGAGCAGCAGCGTTTTCTCTCCGTTTAAATATTGAAACTCATCAACCCGAAGTTCAGGAGTGATCAGCTTCACATGTGAGTGATTGGAGATGACCATCCGTAATGTAAAAGATACTAACAGACACACTCCCTCTGACTTCAGTTGTCTCCATGACAAATGTGGCAGTTGTCTGTCTTGTTGTTCAGACAGACAACTTTTTTACACAGCTGTGTTTTTTAACCAGCTAGTGATTTATAAAACAAAGTATCAAACCTGGGAGTGATATCTTGAGTTTAATCTCTTTTCTGTCTCCTGTCAGCTGTCACTCCAGAATGAAACTCTGTGTGTCGAGCCGATAAGACTTCCATGAAGGCTGCTTTTGTGTATCCTCATTCCTCGCTCCCCGGACATCACTCCTGGATCCTTGATCAGCTTTGGGACGATCTGCAATATGGTGCTTCAGAATGACTTCCAGTTAAAGCAAGGATCGAGGAGCGAGGAAATGACAGCTAAGAGACTTGAGGTGCACCTCATGTCCACACTGAGGCACCTTTCGAAAGACCCTTGCAGACACAGAATATGTGACACAGTTACACGTTTACTGATGAAGCTACAGAGCAAAGCAGGGAGCAACAATCAGTTCAGTCATTTAACACTAGACTGAATTCTGCTGCTTGACAGTCAGTGGTGTAGTGGAGGGTATATGCTGGAATATGGAGCATACCTGGCCGCATATAGCAGAGTAAGCCCACTTCCTCCTTGATAACCGACTCATCTACCTCGAAGTACACACACCTCATCAACTAGTGCTGCACCATGTGCCAAAACATCACACAAATGTCTGACAGGATGAACTAATGAAGTGAAGACATTTCATATCCAAGGTCAAGGGTCAGCTTGACTGTGACATCATCATGTTTTAACGTCATATCTCAGGAACAGAAGGGGAGACATTTGGTCAGATACTGAATTGGTGACTCTAATCTTGAAACTGTGCTGATTGTATAGATCTTCTGTGTGTGAAGCCTCCATGTTTTCACTGACATGATGGAGACTTGATGGGATTCTGGGGGCCAAGCAGAGGACAGAGTCTCTGCAGTCTTCAGACTTGTTGCATTAAAAGTGTTCTGCTGGCCTCAGACTACACAATATCAGCCCAATAATAGCCCGACCTGGCAGAGTTAGGGCATCGGCTCGGGTGACAGTCTTACCTTTATTTTACCAGGTTAAACCCACTGAGATCAATGATCTCATTTTCAAGGGAGAACTGGCCAAAACAGCAGCAGCATGAAAAGTTACAGACAAGACACAACACAACAGATACATGGGTACCCTGGGTGTGTTGGTTGTTGACGTTCTGGGACGCTGTGTCAACTTCAGCCTGTTACATGCATTGTCTGTTTTCAAAATACACTTCTGTTTTCACAGGAAATGTACAGTTTGCATCCATCCATCTATCCATTCATTTTCAAACGTCAGTATGTGAGGAGGTTGGAGTGAGAATGTGCTGGTGAGAGAGATATAGATCACCGGAGGACAGTATGTATGACTTCTGCAGAAGGCCAAGGATTTGGTGCTACGCCTTTGTGTAAAGTCTCCAAACTGAACCCCGTGCGTCACAGTAATGCACATTTTCACACCTTGCACATATTCTCCATACTGTGAAAGAAGGCATGGTCTTTAGTCATTCATTCATCCTCCTCGTGCAGCTCTTTTTGCTCTAAAACAAATATATATTGTCCATATTTTTTTACTGTAAATTTCTATTGAGATACATAAATAATAATGAAAGGCATACAGCTAGAATAAGAATAGAAGTAAAACAAAGCAATGATTGTGATTTCACTTAGAATAAGTACTTGATTGAGTTTCATGGACCTGTGTTGTTAGGTTTACAATATAAGCCACTTGGTAATGATTTGAGAACATTTTTGGACCCATCAATCAACACATCAGACTTTGTTGCTCTTTAAGGTCACCTGACTTCCTCCAATGCTCCCGTCATACGACCACTAGACTGGTGCACTGACATGAATGTAAACATTTGCTGGAACGACTGCTGGTGTCAAGTCTTTGCATATCCGTGCAGAGACGTGATCAGAGCTTCCTTCTGACGACCAAAGTCACTGATCTAATATTCAATCAATATAGGATCAATCAAAAAGCATCACATCAGATCAGAGGTGAACCTCACATGAAAGTTACACATGAGAGAGAGAGAAAGATGGCTTCCTGTTCAAAGCAGAAACACTGTGGACCTTAGCCCAGCTCCAAAGATAGAACGCACACACACACACACACACACACACACACACACACACACACACACACACACACACACTCAGCAGGACAGGACTCTGGCTGATGATGCATGAAGTCCGGACTGCAGCCAACTCCTCTCCAGCCTCGGCGGGCTAATCTGAAGCTACTGCTCGCCTGCTGCTTCACTGAGCGTGCTCCGTGGGATGCACGCCATCCAGCCCGCTGCCGCTCCGCCTCGCCCAGCCTGTAGCCTCAAGTCCATCCATCCATCCCTCCATCCATCCATCCATCCACCCAGGCCGGGTTAGCCTGAGCCCACGCCGCCTCTAAACACGCATGATGGCCGGGTTTCAGCAGGACCCCCGGGGACGGATGGAGAGCACGGAGATGTCACGTCAGAAGGAGTTTGTGGTGAAATTGACTTGAGATGGACGAATGAATCATTCTGAGGAGATGACACAAGGTGAAGGTTTTTGATGCAAATAGTTTACACTTTCACTGCTGAGCATTTTACCAGTCATTCCTCTGTTAAACTAACCTGCAGAGATGTGAAACATGCTACAGAGAACACCACCTGTAAACATGGCCAGATTCATTTACAATCGCCGGATGAAGACTGCGGCTATAAACCTGCCATCAGCTGGCTATTTTGGTTGGCAATCTCTCTCCTCTCCGCTGTGTGCTTACAACCAACATTGAGCTGTTAAATGGTCCCAACAAAATCAAAGATGTGATCGCACAGCAGGAAAACAAAACAAAACAAAAAACGGTAGGCTCCTCAGGCTTCAGTGCCAGGGGCCAGTACTTTTACTCTTGGACCCTGATTAAAGCTGTAAGCAGCAATGAACGGGCCCTGTCCTCCCGATTACACCACCCAAATTTGAAACGATTCCAATAAACTTTAGGAGCACAAAATTCAAAATGGCTGACTTCTGGGTGGGAGGACCTAATGCAATCCGAATAATTCAAGGAATGTCTGTATCACATTTTGTGAATGTTGGAGCAACTTTGTCCCATCTGTAGCCTTTCCTGCAAAAGACCGTTAAACACACTGAAGCCAATCACCAAATATTCACGTAATGTTCACAGGAGTTCACGTGGGTCTTAAGTTTTGTAAGTTATCCAATAAAAGCAAGACTGTCAAAAATTCTGTCAATGGGAAAAAGTAGGCTGGGGGCGCTACTGAGCTCATGTGCCACAGCCAAACTAAAATTATACCACCAAATCAAAGAAACAGCCATTTTGAACATACATGCAAAGTTTTGTGAGTTTTTGTGCATCACAAAGCCTCCAGACGTGTTTTTAAATGAGAATTAACGCATGAAATCCAACATGGCTGACTTTCTGTTGGGGGAAAAAAATGCAAAACATTTCTGAGTTGAGGGCAGTTTAGAAGTTCGGAAGTTTATTTATAAAGCATATGTCATACGACAAGCATAAACTCAATGTGCTTAAAAAGGCAAAACAGATAAAATCATACATGCCAAGAACATACCATTTCATAGGCATTACATATATAAAACATATAAAATAAACAAGAACATTTCATACATATGAAATAGGCCAATATATAAAACATTAGAAGATGAAGCTTTTAATACAGACACTAGACCTGATTAAAAAATTGTGAGAAAAGATATGTTTTTAGTTTGCTTTTAAAAGAAGATGTTGTTGCAGCAGACCTGAGATCATGTGGTAAAGAGTTCCAGAGAGTAGGTCCGTAATGACTGAAGGCACCTTGAGCTGATTGAGAATGAATTCTGGGTATAGTGAGGAAACCTTTACTTAATGATCTCAGAGGTCTTTCCGATATATATTCAGTGAGCATGTATATAATATTTTTGAGATGATAAAAAGAGTTTTGGAGATATTGCAAATGTGTTACGATCAGCATCAATAATTACACATAATTACAACTTGTGCCACTGACATTGACGCGTCGACAAATCGACTTTTCTGTTAATGCCCTAATCCAACCCATGGTGTGCGCTATGGAGCCTGGTCAATTTTTGAGAGTTTTTGAGCATCCTAAGACCCTCAAAAATGAGATGTCACTGTAAAAAAAACCCTTTTACTCTGACTTTATGCTCTGGCCGTAATAATCACTAGCGATTACAGTAGGGTCCTCACACTGGACGGTGCTCAGGTCCTAAAGACTGTCACTGACCTCCACATACGTGTGCTAAGTTTAAGTTACACAGACTTAGCAGCTGAATACCTCATCACTACCTTTTTATTTTTTACCTTAATCATTCTGTTTCGGTTTTCAGATCTTGTCTTTTTCAGCTGCCAATTCAGTTCAATTCAGCTGAATTAAAAAAAGCTTTATTGGCATAGGAAACATACCTTTGCATTGTCAAAGCGTGAAAACAAAAAAAAAAGTATGTATGACATTTAAAGATTTACTACAATAAAGAAATGCACAAATAGGGCTCTGTAACATTACAACACTGTAATCAAATATATAAATAAGAATAACTTCAAAATACCCCCATCTGAAATTTTAAGGCAGATTAACTGACAGCAAACAAATCAAATCCAGATCTCTCATTGTCTTTTGCACAGAATCTGTTTTTGCTTGTTGTTTGTCTTCTAACTCCATCTGTTTTCCAGAGTGAACTGGGAAGTTTGACATTTGGAGTGTCCTTGAACGCACCAACAGGAAGAGTTTTCCTGACAAACTCAGGTGGCACCACCTGCAGCAGCAAAACGTTTGACTCCATCTGAGTCTGACCACAAAGAATGACCTGCAGGTTTCTCTGCAGACTTCAGTTTCTGCTGTTCGGGATGATTCTCAACAGGAAGTTAGTCTGAATGCATCTGTCAGATATTTTGAATTTACTGAGAAAACACTTTATTATTCACACTGCTCCTGTGACTGTGCAGTGTGTAACATCACCTGACCAGGACTTTGGCTCTCGTCTCTGAAACAACTTCTCCAAATATTTTTTTTACTGTTTTGACTGTGTTGGTCGACCTCGTTCAGGCCAATGTGCATTTCCTGTTGTTTTCTACTATTTTTGTTTGTTTGTTTTTCCTTCCAACTTTTATTCTTCCAATTTTCAGTGTGTAGAAAGAACTTTTGTGCTCTGACTCAGGGAGGACCTTATGTTTGTCATGCATTGTGTCTTTTCAAAATACACATACAAGTCTCTGCTGGTTAGATGCAACCAGTCTTTTTCAAAATACACTTAAAACAACATTGGTAAAACACCTCAATTTTATGTTTATTTCTTTGTGCAACTAAAGCACGTGGTTAGGTTTAGAAAAAAATGGTTTTACTCAGCATTCAAACAGGAAGTGAACAGCAGCCTCTCGGTTTAAAGTCCGGGGTTCATTGGACCAATCCACCTCCCCTCCCATCGGCCTGATAGGAACCTCCTAGCTCCTTATATGACGCTGTTACCTGCAGCGCTTCAAACTGATGCTGTCTGGTGATGTTATAAACTGGCGCTGCTGGACTGAAGTTGAAATCACTGACAGAGTGGCTGTATTTGACAAGTTGGGAATGAGAAAGAGCAGATTTTAGATGGTGGCCAAAAGTGGAACTACACCGTCCAGGTTCATCACGTGATGCCCTGCGGCCCAGAAAGACTTTTTCCCATCGACCTGTAAATCAGTGGATACATTTTTTTTGAGTGTCACAACCCCTGTGAAATGACTCTTTTTACTATCAAGATTTGATCCATTCTGTCTGACATTTGGAAAGGTCAGAGGAGCCGCAAGATTAAACAATTTTATCCCCATGCAAGCGTCTCTACAAGTAGAGACGTCACTCTCAGCAGCGTGGTGGTGATGTCACTACTTTCTGAGTCAAATAGCTTTTCAGAAGTGAGGCTAATTTATTGACGGAGCAGCGAGGAGCGTCCTCAAAAGTTCCACGCTCTTTGTTTCCCAGGAAAAGCTCTGAGGTGCAGCCGACTGTTTTTCTGTGGAGGTCTGGATAAAAGTCAGGATAATAAAACTGAGGATAAGTCATGTGACTGACAGCAGCGCCACACTGAGAGGGACATAACCTACTGATGTCAGGTGTTATCTGCAGGACATGTTCATGTTCTAATGTCCCAAAAAAAGACAAGTTTTCATTTAGCTCTGATATTTTATTGTTTATATTACTGTCTTTTATGTATGATGGTTTTATTGAGTGAAAAATATATTGTGGAATTCAGTTTTTGAATCAGTGACAGAGCCATGCAGAGACTGATGATGTCATGTTATTGGAGGCCAAATTTAAAAAAAAAGAAAAGAAGGAAAGTAAGATCGTACAAACTCAGACAAAGACATCCGTGAAACTTGTTTTGGTCCAACAATCAGCTGATTAGATTTTTTTGTTGATCGTCTTGGATCTTCAGTAATAACTAAGATTTTGAAAGCTTTGTTTTCAGTGACAGGAGCAATGTGACGGTGAATCAAGTGATGACTGTGCTTTTGTCCAGTGGAGACGCACCGATGGTGCAGCAGGATGCCTTCAGGTCTGCAGTGATATTAGATCCAGAGTTTTGGCGTCTCGGTGGGTCTCAGCAGGTCTCTGCAGGCCTTCAGCTACAGGACACTATCACAACCCAAAACCACTTTAATATCATGTGTGTGTTTGGTTGTGTGCCCAGGTTATCCTGCGTGTGTTTGTGATCCTGAGAGCGGACTGCCAAACGGCCCCTGGAGGCCCCTGGAGGCTCCTGTTAGCTCGCTGTCTCTCGCTAACGGCCCCCGTTCCCGTATTAATCAGATCCATGGACTCCGTCAGAGGTTGATGACTGTGGTTGTGTGTGTGTCGACTTGTTGGTGTGTCGATGATGTGAGAGGAAAGGTCAGAGGTCGTCACTCAGTAACAGAGGAAGAGGACGAGGGGCCGGCTGTCCTCGCGGCAGTGAACGCACCGTCGAGCCGCTTCCTCATTTCATGTGGAAAAACCAACTAATTACGTGGAAATATGATAATGTATTACGCTGGGGGAGCCCCCCGCCCGGCGCCGCTCATTACCCAGACTCCCCCGCTCCTTCCCTCCCTCTTTCTCTCCTGGTATTTCTCCCAGGGAGTCTCGCCCTTTCACGACTGGAGAAACATTAGCGGCCAGTCCGGCTTGTTTTGCATCAAGACGACGCCTCATTTGCATAATCTGAGGATGAGCTCCTCCCTCCTCATCACTGCCAGGGGAGGTCAGACTCCCCCAAACCCTCCCCCTTCTTCCTCAGGAGGTGAAACCCCTCCCACATCACTTCCTCCTCTTTCCTCTCGTCCATCCAGTCGTCTGCTTCAGTCCAGCCTCACCTGATGCTGCTGGCCACGCTTTAGGCAGGTGTGTGTGTGTGTGTGTGTGTGTGTGTGTGCGCGCGCGCGCGCAATCCATATCCCCTTGTTGACCCCCCCCCCCTCACTAGCCGACATCACTCCATCCTGTCCCGGGGGATGAGGATGGAAGGAGGAGGGTGTCAGTCAATCAGTGATTCTGACCTATTAAAGCTGACAGGTTCCCAGTGTGACTCTGAACCTCCACTGGTCACCAGTATGACTCTTTAATGGGAGTAATGGGCCCGAGAGGAGATCAAGCTCAACTATAACAGACACCGAGAGACACCGTCATTAAGTTGCCCCACACACCAGTCGTCTCTTACAACGAGGGACGCATGATACGGCCGACAGCTAATAATTACCTGCTCTTTGTGGTCAATACTGATAATTTCACATTTTTGTATTTTAAAAATAATTGGGATGCACAATACATATATATATTTATATATATATATATATATATATATATATATATATTGATGTGATTAACTATCGGCCAATAATGGGACATATTTATGATTCTGCATTATTCTGATAAGTAACATTATAGCTGATAAAGCATCTTTCACAGTTCCAGAGGAAGACAACTGGATTGTGCCAAGAGTCTGATCTCCGACCACCGAACAGGTTAGGCACAACGCTGAGGGGCCGTCTCCTGAGTGTTAGCATGAGCTAATTAGCAGCAGTGGCTAACATCCAACACTGAGCCTTTAAAAGGCCAAATCAGGGAGTGCAGCAAAATGCCGCCTTCCTACTTTTGTTTGCAATGGGGGGCGTGAGCAAGGAACAAAACGTGTAGCTCAGCGTGTGACTTAAACAGTGACGTGGGAGGGAAGCCGCGGCTGGTCAGTCCTTCAGCGATTCTCTTGTAAGTCGGCCCGTCCATCTGTAGTGATCCAAATGTCCTGAAGCCCCGACATAAAAAGTTGTTTGGAAAAACGTCATTTTAGCCTCATTGTAGCCTGTAGCTCTGACTGCCTCTCTGTGGGCCGCACTCACGTGTGCGTGCAACTTTTTATGTCGGGGCTTCAGGACACTTGGATCACTACGGACGAGCAGTATGGAGATATTTTGTGGTTTCAATTATGTGTTTTTGGAGGTTTGAATCTGGGGCGCCGTCAGCCTCCATTAGGTGGAGTTGTGTTGCTACCTCCTCTCCCTTGGATCTCTGCAAGTGATGTGAGGACTCTAAAACTTCACCTGAGCCTCCCTCGGCATATGGGTGAGTAGATAATGGCTGAATTTTCATTTTTGGGTGCACTATCCCTTTAAGTGCCGTAACCGAGGCTTCAGAACGGGAGCCCACAAACCGCTGAGTGACGTAACAGTCGGTATGTCCGTTAGTTATACAGTCTGTGGTTCTACGCTGTAGACAATTTATGCGTTGTCAGCCCCAAACTGAGGACAGTATGTACTGAGTGTAACAGGGCAGCAGCTAAATTATTTTTATCATTGATTAATCTGGCAATTATTGTTTTTTCTATTTATGGATTAATATTGTCAGTAAATGTATGTCATTATTTTTGGTGTCACTGTTTTTATGCTTCTATGCTGATGATAGCCATGTGTTTGAGTTGTCTGTCCCACTCTTGTTGATGGGATATCTGAGGATCACCCTGAGGGAGTCGCTTTAAATTTGGCACAAACATCCACAGGGACTCAACAATGACCTGATCAGATTGTGGTGGTCAAAGGTCAGAGGCCGCCGTAAATTTGAACCTGCATCTGTCTCACTCTTGTGAACATGATATCTCAAGAACACCTTGTGGGAATTTCTTTACCTCAGGCACAAACGTCAAAGATGAATTGATTAGAATTTGATGGTCAAAGGTCACAGTGACCCTGTCTGTCGCATTCTCCAGAAAATTGTGTTCATGGGAAATCTCAAGAACACCTTAAAGCAGTTTAAATGCACAAATGTCCACTTGGACTTACTGATGAACTCATTAGAGTTTGGTGGTTAAAGGCCAAGGTCACTGTGGCCTTGTGTCTGTCATCTTCTCATGAACGTGATATCTCAATAAGACCTTGAGGGAATTTCCTTAAATATGGCACAAACTTGGACTCTAATCAAAGGTCAAGGTCAGTGTAACCTCACAAAACATGTTTTTGGCCATGACTCAAGAATTCATATGCTAATTAAATATATAAATGGCCAAGTGATGACATTTTATATCCGAAAGGTCAAAGGTCAGCTTGACTGTGACATCATCATGTTTTAACGTCATATCTCAGGAACAGAAGGGGAGACATTTTGTCAGATACTGAATTGGTGACTCTAATCTTGAAACTGTGCTGATTGTATAAATCTTCTGTGTGTGAAGCCTCCATGTTTTCACTGACTGGATGGAGACTGTAGCTGCAGTGTGACTGGTTTACAGAGGGATGTAACTGTGAGGCAGTAGTTCTAGCTTTTCCTGTGTATTATGAACATAGTTTTGACCCTGTAGCTGAA
This sequence comes from Epinephelus cyanopodus, assembly GCA_026686955.1. Taxonomy (NCBI): domain Eukaryota; kingdom Metazoa; phylum Chordata; class Actinopteri; order Perciformes; family Serranidae; genus Epinephelus; species Epinephelus cyanopodus. The sequence goes on from CM048920.1 coordinate 1,993,128, forward strand.
GCCCTAATTTCTATATTCTCCTATATAACGTTGTTTTTTTTTTTTAGTTGCATAACTAACTACTCCAAACACCTGATCATAACTGTGTGGATGCTCATTTGTCTTCTTCTTTGCCGTTTCTCTGCAGACAGGAAGTAAAAACGTGCACTTTACATGTGTGATAATGATGTGAAACCCTGAGTTGTCGTTATTGTTGCCGTCTCTCACAGTCTGTGGATCACACAGACACTGAGCAGGCAGTAATGATGGAGGAGTATTCCAAGTTTCACTGTGAGTCTCTTAATAAAGACGTGTTCCTCTCGCTGTGAGAGGGAGGGAGGGAGATGCCGCCTGTGGACTCTGGATCTTCATGGGCCGGTGCCACCGAGCTGAACGGGTGCCATGAGGCTGGCAGCGGCCCGGCGCTCTGATTCTGCTGCCAACACAGCGCCGGTGGAGAGGCTTCAGTGGACGGAGCTGCTGCTTTAATCTCTCACTGCAGAAACCCTCGGCTTCGACAGGGAGGCCGTCTTACCTGATAATTACTGAACTCCAGAAAACTGTCTTTCAAAGCCGCGCGATCCTCCTCACTTTCTCGGCCAACAGATCTGTTAGAAGGCGTCGGCCGCCAGCAGAGGGAAGGCCTGCAGTATCCAGCTCCACCTCTGCAGATTCAACACCCAGAGAATCCCAGCGCTCCGTCAGCACACAGACAAAATGTTCTCCAAGTTCATGGCCAACAAAAAGAAGATTCTTCTTCTTGTTTCTTTCCTGCCTCCGCTCGTCAGCACAGACTGTTCCAGGATTTAATTATGGGTCAGTGAGGAAGGGAAATTAATTTCAGGCAATAGAGGAGTCACGGCGTCAGGCTGACAGGGGCCCCCGGGGGCCGAGGAGGAGGTGGGCAGGGGGCCAAATGCCGTGGCAAAGTCTCGAGTCACCACGCAAAGGGTAGCAGTCAGAAGTGATCAGAGAGCGCCGGACAGTCGGCTGGAAGTCAGTCAGAGCTGCAGCGACGTTTCTGGCACCGAAGCCTTCGAATAAACCTAAATCCAGTGTGACAGACGCGCCTCAACTTCAGACAACTTTCTTTATCTGACCTCTCACTGCTGAGGTCACAACACAGCGACGTTTTCTTAGTTTTAATTTTTTTTTTGTAATTTTATTTTCTTCACAAACCATTTCTGTGTACAGACTCACAGAGAAGCTGTTTCCTGTCCCTTCCAAGTCTAAAATCAATAGTAAAAATTTTAAGTTGCAATAAAGTCAGACAGTTTAAAGGCAGCAGAATTAACAGATAAAAAAACAAATAATAATTTTAAATATAAATATAAATATACACATCATTTCATAGAGAGACGATATTAATCGGATTTCGGGGGATTTAGTGGCGTCTTACGGTAGGACTGCAGATTACAACCAGCTGAAACTTCTCCTGGTTAGAATTCCTTCAGTGTTCATTGCTCAGGAGCTGATTTATCCACAGAGGTCTCCTCCTCTGAAATCCTGAATGTCTCTATCTAGAGCCAGTATTAGTTTGTCCATTCTGGGCTACTGTAGAAACATGGCGGTGCAACATGGTGATCTCCATAGAGAAAGAACCTGCTCCCTGTGCAGATATAAACAGCTCAGTCTAAGGTATCGAAAACACAATGATTCTTATTGCAGGTGATTCTACATCAAAGCTGTCTGCTGATCTTTTAACCTCTCTTACTCCGCCAGGATGCGACGTCCTGATAATCATAATCACACCTGATTTCAATAAGGTACAATGTCTGAAGCTGGCTGAGTGTTTGATCACTGATAGTGCTGTTTTGAAGCAGAGTGAGCGACTTGTCATTTGGAGCTCCGCCTGGATCTTTTCATGGTAAAAACACTGTAGAATGGTCATACTTTGAGCAGTCTTCTTCAAATTTAGTTCATTTACCTGCTCAGATGAAGCCACAGACAGTTATTCATCCTGAAATTTTTTATTTTATTTTAGGCAAAATCGTCTTTTTTTTTACTGACTTCAGAGGCCCATTACTCTGTCTCTGTATCACCTAGAGTGTTTCTGACACTTTCACAAGAAACTTCAGGGAGTTTTCTTTCTGGCAAGACCTCATGCATGCATGTAGTCAGAGCGGTTCAGAAGCTACAGTCATTTTAATCTGGGTATGTCATTTTAGGTGTTTTCGCTACAAAATGGGGGTGTAGTTCATTGTTTTCAGCCGTGATCCAAAATGAAAATCTGCAGAATTCCTAGGAATGTTTTTTTTTCTATTAATAATAATGTGACAATAGACAATATTCATTTATGATAACAATTGTTTTTGAAAAAAAAAGACCTCACACAATACATTAAACACTAAAATGACTTCAAACAGGCTGAAAGAACTGCTTAGAAGATTTTAGTAGAAACTTTGAATCAGAAATTTGATTTACTCATGAATACTTCAATAAAACATGTAAACACAAGGAAAGGTCGATCAACAAACTGTGGGACACATGGTCAATATCAAGGAAGCTTCAATATGGAGCAGAGAGGATAAACATTAAATCTATTAATCTGTTAACAGTAAATGGCATTTCTTCTCACTACATCACTCACTTTGATTTAAATGCACAAGCAGGTGGAGGAGACAGTGACCACATTCTGAGTTTTACAAGCAGCATTGACATTTTGAAAATCTGCAGTTTTGCGTGTGCACTGGAGCTTTAAGGGTTAAAACAGTCTCATCAATAGACCAACAAAAACCTAATAATGCTGCGTTTGTTCCTGATTTTTTCCCTTTTATTTTAGTGAGTTTAACTACCTACTACAGTACGGCAGCAAACTAGAGATCAAAAAAAGAACAGAAAAGATTTGCGTGTACATGATAAGATGATTTTGAAAGGAGTTTCAAAGGTTCAATGTTTGTTCATTAGTGGGACAGCAAGTGTTTAAAACAGTAAAGTGTAAAGGATTCCACAGTGTGGATGAGTGCTGGGCTGAAGGAGAGGAGCAGAGGCTTCATTTAATAAGATTCTGCATGAATCATCCTTTTGTCTTCGCTCAGTGGAGATTACAGATGTAACTGATGGCAACAGCTGGACGAGGCAGAAGACAGGAAAACAAACACATTCCTGATTGGTCGCTGTGCTGATGTGATGAAGAGTGACAGCTCCGTGACCTCGTCCAGTTCAGTCGTGAAAGAAGTATTCAAAGCCTTTACTCAAGTAAAATTACCACAGTAATACTCCACTACAAGTAAAAGTGCTCCATTTAAAGCCTTGCTGAAGAAAAGAATGTAGGTGTCATGACGAGGAACAACCAATCACAGCCGACAGATATCTTTCCCTTCATCTGTAAATATCAGTCTGTGATAAATATGGAAAAGTTGATCATGTTAGTGCAGATCTGTCCCAGGGACGACAGGCCTACACACTTAGAAACAGCTCCTGGAAGATCAGCCGTGAGGTAAATAGGCTGTATGATGCCTGTTAAGATGATACCTGCTACTGCGCTCTTGAAAGCTGGCACAGAAGAGGCACAAGAGTAGCGCCCAGAGCCTCCAAGCGGTTAAAGATGTTTATATGCTGTTGGGTAGTTTAATCTACAGCAATGCATCATGGTCTACAAGATAATTATTTGTTTGTAGCGAGGTTGTCCTGGGACGGCAACAGTCTTTTATATGGCTGCGTGGTGTGTGGATGTGTTTGTGTGTCCATGAATGCAGCGCGGGCGGAGCTCTCCATGAGTTCTTTTTTTCTTCAGCAGCAGTTTGTGACTGGCAGGGCGGATACTTGATCAGTCCATCCGTTCAGAGCTGATCAGATCAGATTGATAGACGAGAGGAGCAGCTGCTGTGAGTGAATGCAAACTTTTAGACCCAGCAGAATGAATGGCTAATTTTCATTTTCAGTTCACCTGACGTCCTGCTGCTTCGTCTGTCCCCCGAGTGTGCTCTGCACCAGCTCCAAAAGTAAAACATCTAACTGTGGCGACAGATGTTTTAATTGTGGCAGGCTGCCGCAAATATATGAATGTGTGGGAAACCCTGAAGTATCTCAGAAAAACAACCCTGTTCTTAGCTTTGTGATGATGTATCATCCAGCTGATCTAAGAGGGTTTTTATAGAGTTTATTAAACTTATGAAGTAGGAGAATTTTCTCAGCACATAAAGGAATACTTCATCCTTCAGTTAAGGGCTGACCCGAATGCTTTGAAGCTTTGATCTTTGCCAAAGTAATCATCATCAAAATCAGTATTTGAAAGCTCTGGGTTTTTTTTTTTAAAAATGTATCTGTACATTACCCCAAAAATACTAAATAGCCTTGTGCATCAGTGTTTATTATTTTTAGTTGTTCTCAGACAAGAACATTTAAACTTAGTGATGGTTTTGTGTCAGGCTGGGCATTAAAACAGTTACAATAATTACCTCAACAACCCAGTCTCACTCAGAAGTCGTCGAATACAGGCGCTTGGTCAGTGACTTCCGGCCTCAGACACTCTGACCATAAAAAGCCGTCCTTTCACATCGGCATGATACACTGCTGGTTGCCTTTATTGGTTAACAGCACCAGGCGGCGTCAGGGGGAAATATGGTGGGACCACAGCGTAGGAGTGGAAGTCCGAGTGGGGCAACTTTCACCCAGGAGACCGGCGTTTGTTTCCTGTAAGACTGTAAAGCCGAAGCCTGTTTTTTTCCCCTAAACCCAACCACATGCTTTTGTTGCATGTTCCTAACCCCCATGCATGCAAGTTTAACATTAACTGAGCTTATGAGCTCCAAACCCTGAGGTGCGCTGTTGAAAATGAAACTTAACTGTTTATTCTGCTGGGTCTAAAAGTTTGCATTATCTGGCAGCAGCTGCTCCTCTTATCCATCGATCTGATCAGCTCTGATTGACTCATCAAAGAGTCACAAACTGCTGCTGAGGAAAAGAAGGAACTCATGTAGAGCTTCGCCTGCACTGCGTTCATGGACCCACAAAAACTTAATGATAAAAAAGAATACACGCAATACAAAACACAAAAGTTTGCTTTCCTGTCTTCGTCCCCTTGTCAGTAAGGGGTGCTGCAGCGCCCTCAGCACCCACCGTCCTGTGCCCATGTATGAAGTAGCAGGAAATACTTAAGTACAAGTATCTTGAGTAAATATACTTAGTTACATTCCACTGCTGATAATGAGAGAAGAGAAATGACAGAACAGGCCGGACATCCTAACCCATCAGATTTCCTTCCTCCTGGATGGATTTCCCAGCGATCATCCGACCCTCCACAGGCCACATGTGTTCAATCACTCAGACTGTGAGGAGGCTCTCTGACTGCTGAGCTGAAACACCAGCACACCGCAGCACAGAGAGCAGAAAAACAAAAACCACCGACCACATTTCCAGAGAACTCTGTGACCTCTGACCTCTCCTCTGGTGCCACATTCACAAGAAACATTGAAATCTACCGGGTAGATTTCAGTCCAGTTAGCTGAGCACTAGAGAATAAATCCCTCTGCGTCTAAGACACCTTTTCACAGGCGTTACCCCCCAGAATAAATGTCAGCTTTTATTGAGGATGTTAAAACTGAGCACGTGTGTGATCTCTGAGGTTGTGAACTGGTCGTTTGTTACAGTTGTGAAGAATCAGGATCACTTTCCTTTTTCACTGCTGCTTCTTCCATTAAACTGGATTTATTTTTCCTACATCGCCTGTAGAAGCGATCCACTGCTGTGTGTGTGTGTGTGTGTGTGTGTGTGTGAGTAGGTGTTGGGTAAGAGGTGAAACGGGTCACCTCCGCTCTGTTTCTTTCACTCCCTTGTGAGCAGCGTCTCGTGGGGGAGTGACCTGTGTTTGTGTTTTAATGAGGGCGACAGCTCTGTGACAATTATAAGAAACGCTCCTGGTTTACCTCGGTGGGTTTTCACACAGGACTCGTGCAGGAGAAAAAAAGTGTTTGGAGGCTGAATTTGTTGCAGCAGTTTTAGTGGCGTCTCGCAGTGAGGACTGCAGATTGCAACAAGCTGAAGCTTCTCCAGGTTAAGCAGGATTTATACTTGTGCATCAGCTCTATGCAGAGCCACGCCCTCGCCGGTGCACGTGTGAGCATTTATCAATTTCCCATGTTATGTTTTTATGGTGTATGCTTCATTCTTCTGGCAGCAATACTCGTGCAGCTCCAAGAAGAACCTTCCTATGGGGACAATAAAATACATCGTATTGTATCATTTCTCCAAAAGGGTCAAAGTGTCTCCCATCAAGTCTGTTTTTACAGATCACAGCTTTTGTGTGGGAAGTGGCGCACACTTCCTTCAGGCCTCGTTTTCTGCGTATGCAAAGTTTATAAATGACACCCCTGGTGATTAAACCGTCATAAACATTGAATGAAATAGTTTCACATTACAAATCAGTGTTTCTCTGACACTGTTTGGCATGTCGGAGACGGGCTGCCAGACCAGCACCTGCAAACGTGTGTTCACTTTTTTCTCCGATAACTTAAGATCCAGATGTTCAGGAGGGTTTTACCAGGAGCTGAGTTATCCGCAGAGGTCTCTTCCTCTCCAGAACAAACAGACCAGGTGATTTAAACCAGTAAAGACACTTCAACACTGTTCTTAGCACGGGCTGCTAACTGTGGTGGCCAAAGTAAAAACATGAATGTCCCTGTTGAGAGTATTTGGTTTGTCCGTTCTGGGCTACTGTAGAAATATGGTGGTGCAACATGGTGATCTCTGTAGACGAGGACCTGCTGCCTGTGTAGGTATAAAGGTCTCACTCTGAGGAATCAGAAACACAACGGTTCTTATTGTCAGGTGATTATGAAGTTAAGACAACAGACTGATTATATTTCTGCCAGTACATCCCCCTAAATCCTGCACTGGAGCTCAAAGTACTTTTACTTTGCTAAAGCTCACCAGATAGTCCAATGAATGTTTTTTAAAAGTAACTGCAGTAGTAGAAAGTAACTAACTAGATTTACTTAAGTACTGTATTTTAGTGCAGTTTGTAAGTACTTGTACGTGAGTGTTTCCGTTTTATATCATTTTATACTTCTACTGCTCTACATGTCAGAGGGAAACCTTGTGCTTTTTACTGCAGAACATTTCTCAGCTTTACAGAGTCAGATTGTTAATACAAAATATAATGATGAAAACTCTGTGTGTGTGTGTGTGTGTGTGTGTGTGTGTGTGTGTGTGTGTGTGTCTGTTCCACGTTTTTCTCCTCACTGACTTGGTCAATCCATGTGAAAAATGCTTCAAAATGGCTAAAATGCGACCGATGGCTGTGGCTCCCCCTGTGGACCAATGTTGGTGTTTCTAATGTTTGGTATGACTAAGTCATGGTATGGTCTGCTGTACATAATCACGGAAACTGTCAGTGTGTCATTCTGTCAGTCAGTCATTCTGTCTGTCCCACGTTTTTCTGCTCACTGACGTGGTCAATCTATGTGAAACTGCACATAGACATTGAGGACTGGCAGGTAGAAGGTGACAAAGCTACCAATGGCTATGGACTAGTTATTATAGATTAATCTACCCAGCAGTAAATTAAGTATTTAAAAGGAGCTCATCCTTTATGAGCTGCCACATTACAGTGATGAACACATTAAGCTTTAGTTATTATAATCCAGTAATGTAGTTTTGAAATGAGCTGTTCCTTTACTTTTGGAGCATTAATAAAAATTGATGTTAATATTTTGGTACTTTTGCTTGAATAAAATTTTAAAAGCAGGACTTTTACTTGTCAGAGAGTATTTTTGCCCCGTAGTAGAGACGCGCGGATGACGTATTTTTTCATCCGCAACCGCTTCTTAAAATCTCTATCCGCCCGCTATCCATTTGCATGAACGTTTTTTCACCAATTTTCAAAACCGAACCTGCCCGCCATCCACCGATTAGTTTTTAGGTCTATTGAAGATGCCTCGCTATTAGTAGACCTATCGTCTTTTTCAAACAGTGCAGTTCATTATATCTTGCCAGTAAGCTGATGAGCAAACAATTGGAGCCTCGGTTGAAATGTTGATTTTTTTTTTTATTTGAGTGCTTCAACCTCAACCCGCCTGAATTTTATTAAAATATTATTTTTCGTGGCATCATCCGCCCGATCCGCGGTTTATCCGCGGTGTCTGCGGGTCCACGGGTCAACCGCGCATCTCTACCCCGTAGCATGGCATCTAAATACTTCTTGACATTCATAAGATACAACTTTTTTTGTTGAGCAGCAGTTGCAGTACGAATAGGAAACAAGTGCAAATAAAACAGAATATAAACAATAAATTTAAAAAAAAAAATGAGGTGGAAAAACCAAATGCATGCTGAGTTGCAAAGCCAAAACAGAGCTGGAAAAATGAGAACGACACCCAGGATGAAAGTTCTGTCACCGTCACCATCTTTAGTGTAGCATTTCAATAAATCTAATCACACAGGCACCGTCTGTAATCGTGATTACGACTGTAATCACATGAGGTCCTCGGGTAGTTCTGGTCTCGTGGGTCCAGGTCTTTGGTGTGGGTCAAAAATAAGAACAGAAGGTGAATTTTCATATTAATCTGCGTCACAGAAAGAAATAAAGACATAGAGAAAGAGAGAGAAAGAGAGAGAGAGAGAGTCAGAGGCAGTGGACCAGGGGGGCTGTAAAAATAAAAGTCCTGGAAACCTCTCAGCACATTTCCTGTCTGCTCTCCCTCTCTCTGGATTTTGGCTTCAGGACAGACTGGAGGAAACTCACTCGCCCTTTGTTCTCCCTATCTCACAGTTTACCCCCTCTTTCCCTCCCTCTCTCCTCTTTCTCTGTGCCGTTGGATGCCAGACGTCTCGGGTTGATGGCGAGCTGTGGAATAGAAGGGGGGTGGTGGCAAAGTGTGAAGTGTGTGTGAACGCGTGTGTGACAGCATTCCTCGTCCTTTGAGCGTGTGCAGAAGGTGAAGAAGACGAACAGAGAAGCTCCAACAACTTGGAGGTAGGTGCCAACCAGCTTTCACACACCCTTGGTTGTTGCTCTCTCTCGTGCCGACACACACCTCCAGCAGGCCTCGACACAGAGGAGAAACACAAACTGGAGGAAAATGAGGGGATTTCCTTCCTTTTATTCCCTCACTCTTCTGTCTTTTGGCTTCTTTGTAATCTAAAACACTTGCAAACACAGTCATTCATGGAAGTGTGTCCCTTCAGTTTTACAGGCTGAGGATGTGATTAGAGCAGCAGGAGTTCGGTGGAAACTTTCTCGGCAGTGTTTTGTTGCAGTGTGTTGAGCTCCTGCAGGGCTGCAGCTGCTACCTGCTGCAACAACACAGAGCTGCTGCAGACCTGCGTCTGAACTCACTGTGTGGACAAATAAACTCACCATACAGACAAATATTTGACTTTGTGGACATAAACTCATGAATGGACAGCTCAACTCACAAATAAATGGTTAGACGCACATACCGTTAAACGTACAAACAGGTAAACTGACTGTATGGAAAGATAAACTCAGGTATGAAAATATAAACTCAGGAACTCACAGATAAATTTAGACATGGAAAGATACATTTATATAGGAACACATTACCTCATGTACAAACATATAAACTTACATACTGACATATAACCCGACGTACGAACAGATAAACTCAGGCAATTTATGTATGAAAATGTGACATATAGCGTGTACGAACAGATTCGAACAACTTCTGCACGAACAGTTAAACTTAAATATGAAAGGATGAACTTATGTTCAAACAGAAACTCATAAATAGATAAAGTCTCGTACGAGTAGAAAAAACTCACAGACAAAAAGATTAACTTACATGCAAACAGATAAACTCACGTACAGATAAATAAATGTATGAACAGTTAAACTTATAAAATAGCTGAAGTTACTTAAGAAAAGACAAAACTTATGCACAAACAGATAAAGTTAGTTACAGACAGATAATCTCAAGTACAAAAGACAAAATTAAATACTAACATATAACGTTACGTTCAAACAGAATAACTCTTACACACAGAGAAACTCACAGATGATCAGATAAAGGTATGCATGAACAGTTAAATTTAAAAACAAAAAAGATAAACATATGTACGAATTGAAACTCACGTAAACAGATAAACTGTTGTACAAACAGATAAACTCATAGACAAACAGATAAACTGACGTACAAAGAGATAAATTAATGTATGAATAAATAAATGTATGTACAACATATAACCTTACTTACGATCAGATAAACTCATGGATGAACAGAAACTTATATACAATAGCTAAAGTTACAAATGAAAAGATAAACTTATGTACGAACACAAAAAAGTTATGTACAGACAGATAAACTCACATACAAACAATTCAATTAAGTATTCATATATAACGTTACATACAAACAGAAAAACTCAGCGGAAGAGATAAACTTATGTTCAAACAGAAAGTCATGCAAACAGATAAACTTTTGTACGAACTGATAAATGAATGTACCAACAGATGAATTTATGTATTAAACATTACTTTGCGTACGAACAGAAAAACTCACAGAGGAAGAGATAAACTTATGCATAAACAGTTAAACTTAAATATGAAAGGATAAACTTATGTTCAAACAGAAAGTCATGTAAACAGATAAACATTTGTACCAACAGATAAACTTATGTATTAAACATTACCTTGTGTACGAACAGAAAAACTCACAGATGAGCAGAAACTTAGATACAATAGCTAAAGTTATGTATGAAAAGATAAACTTACATATGAACAGAAATTTAGATTCAGTAGCTAAAGTTATGTATGAAAAGATACACTTACGTACGAACAGAAACTTAGGTACAATAGCTAAAGTTACGTATGAAAAAATAAATTTATGTACAAACAGAAACTTAGATACAATAGCTAAAGTTACGTATGAAAAGATAAACTTATGTACAAACAGATAAAGTTATGTACAGACAGATAAATTCACATACAAAAGATAAGGTTAAGTACTAACGTATAGCGTTATGTACAAACGGAAAACTCTTGTACAAACAGATAGTTACAAATGAACAGATTAACTTACGTGTGAACACAAACTCACTTACAAACAGATAAAGTTATGTACGAACATATAACCTGACGTACGAACAGATCAACTCATGGATGAACTGGTAAACTTATACACATAGCTAAAGTTACATGTAAAAAAGATAAACGTATGTACAAACAGATAATCTTACGTACGAACAGATAAACCAACGGATGAAAAGATAAAGTTAAACACAAATAGCAAAAGTTACGTATGTAAACGCTACATACGTTGGTGAGCTCAGACACCAGTAAAATAGTTTCCTGCATCATTTTCTTCCATCGTGGCCACAAGACGTGTTGTCTTTACTAGTGGTACCAGTTGTAGTTGGTGAGGTAGTGGCTGTACCGACCATGACAGTAGCATTAGCAGTGGTTGTAGCATTTGTCACAGTGTATTTGCAGCAGTAGTTGATAGTAGCCTTATTAGTATTTTGTGTTTTACTGGACACTCTCAGAATCTTTTGTCACTTCACTGTATAAAACATGTAAATCTGAAGGAAACACTGAACACTCGGTATGTTTGGAATGAAATGTGGGCACAGTTACCAGCTACAGACAGCCCCAGTCCAGGAAGTGTCAGCATCAGTGTTCAAAGGCCTGTGTGGGTCTGACTGTGGTCGGATCTGAACTTAATTATCATGTTTCATTCAGAGCCGTGTCAGTTCACCTCAGAGCTGCAGTGTATGTTTCCTATTCAGCAGCCGTGAGTCACTTCCAGTCGCTGCAGCAGCTGGTGGATCATTTAACAGACGTCCTGCCTCAGCCTGCTGTTTGGATCTAGCGCTCAGTCGTTTCTGCAGAGACAAGAACACCGATCCTCAGGCTGGAAACTGAGTGGAAGTATTTCTGTTATCTGCCTGAAGGACGTGGGGTAAAAAAACAACTTTATTTTTAAAGCTTTTTCTGGTGTACCAACCTGTGTAAGCTAGGCTACAACCAAACTTAAACCCCAGTTACATTTGGCTTTCAAATGAGCTTTGGTGACCGAACACAAGCAGACGATCAAGACACATCAACGTTTACATTTGTGTCTTACATTGTGTCTCCAAGGTGTCCCGCTGTCCACTTGTGTTCAGATATCGTTGCATCAGTTTGTATCATCAGGTTGTATTAATACAGCTGAAGATATCGTCAGCAGAATCCAGTATGTCTCCGTTCCAGTGTTAATTTTGTTGATGGAAGTGCATTTGTCAATGACCTTTTTTCCATGACAAAAACAAGAGGATGACAAGCTAACAACAGATCTTGAAAAAAACAAATATGACGAAATCTATGTTTTATTTTCATTGATGAGACGGGATGAAAATCACAGTGGTGAACTATCGGATGCTCAAAATGAGACAAGAGGACTATACAGCCAACAACTGCCGTGCTTGGAATTATTTTCAAATGCCTGATGAGCGCCAGGCTGGTAAACTCCAGTAAATAGTCTGCACCAGGATGTTTGGGTTGGTGTGAGCTGTGAGCTGTAACTCAGCAGTAAATAATCAGCCGTGTGTGTCTGACTGTGGATGGTGGAGCTGCTGAATGGATCTGTGGAGTTTGTTAGTTGCAGCGGTGGCTGTTAGCAGCTAGCTCCGCTCGCAGCCTTCACAGCTTCACCCCGCAGGACTCCACTCAGTCCGGACTGGAGAAGGTTTGTGGGTTGATGGTGTTTGACAGGCAGGTAGGAGGCTCAGTTATCTGTGAGTGTAGCTGTGCTGTAAGTAAACAGTCTGAACTCAGATCAGGTTTCTCTGACAGAGATGAACGTTTAGTTTGAATCAGCAACTCTGTGAGAGGACACCAGTTTAAACCTCCAGACTAACATGTTGCACATGAAGAAACAAGTTATGTTTCTGCTTCTTAACAGTCACATGGATAAGTCAGAGTTTACAATGAACCTGGGGACAAATCCTAGTCAAAAATATAATATAATAATAATAAACTGTATTTATCTTGCACCTTTTAAAACACAGTTACAAAGTACGTTACAAAACCGAAAAAAAGACAAAGCAAATAAAACAAAATAAAGGCAATAAAAACAGGAAACATGTAACAGAGTAAAACACACAATAATAAAGCAGGTAAAATCGCTGAAAGGCAGATTTAAGTTTTCAGAAGTGACTTAAAAGATGACACTGAGTTTGCAGCCCTGAGAAAGATGCATCTGAGGATCTGAGGGAGCCAGAAGGAACATAGAGTGATACAAGATCTGTCATATAACTTGGAGCGAGGCCTCTCAGGGCTTTGTAAGTAATCAATAAAATCTTAAAATCAATTCTAAAAGCAGCAGGTAGCCAGTGGAGGGAGGCCGGGATCTGTGTGATGTGGTCGTGTTTTCTAGTGCGAGCCAAGATTGGAGCGAAGGAATTGCAATAATCTCAGTAGCTGGTAATTTGTTGACTATTTGAGTTTTTGAGACCATATATAGAGAGATTTTATTTAGCATGATCAGTGAGTGTGTGCTCGGAAATCATCCTTTAAACCGGTCAAAACTCTGTTGGAGAAAAATTCAAGTTTGTAAACCTGTAGAAATTATTTGCCGTCGTAGGAAAACAAAAATAGGACTAAATGAAATGTTTATACAACATGTCACCTTGATTCTAATTTGTGATTCCTGTAGTAGCCTAATTAGTAAAGTTAAAATAAATTTTGACCAAAGTCGACTCAAGCATTTTGAATATGACGGGTAAAAATGACTAAAATGTGATTAAACTAATAAACAATTCCATCTCAAGATTTAGACTGAATCTAAAATAGCTGCCAAGATTGACACCGATCCTTTCATAGGACAAAACGATTGTCACGCAACACATAAAATACATCTAACATCATTAAAGACATTAAAGACACCCAGCTGCTGCTTTAAAAACACCAATCTGAGGCAAAACTAAATCCTGAACAGTTTACAAAGTTTTCACTAAACTTTGTGGATTTTCTGTGACAGCGTGATAAAGATCACACACATCCTGATCTCCATGTAAGGTCTGTCTCCACAGAGCTGCACTCACATCCAGCTCAAACCAAACTAACGAACCGACGCTCGTCTGCCTGGATGGGAAGTGACACGCCGGCTCCAGTTGGTGCCCTGCTTTGATCCTGAAAACACCTCCTCCCCCTCCTCCCCCCTGCTCCGCCCGTCCTTTGCCATTTCCAGCACCTCTGCGGGGTCACGCAGATTAACCCCTTGTTTCCTGCAGTGGGTTTTAGTTTTGAAGTGAAATGGAGGGTGAAAGCGTTTTCCGGCTGGGAGTGTGGGGCAGCGGGGGAAGAAGTGGGGCCAGCCAGCTGCATGCTGGGAGTTTTTGGAGGATTTAGAAGAGTTCTGGGGCAGTTGTAGGGATTTAGAGCTGAGCAGCTGATCATTTTTAAGAGTTTTAAGGGGTAGATGGTGACGTTGGAGAAGATTTGGAGCTGTTCAGGAGCTTGTCTTGTAAGTATTCATGTAAGAGCATCCTCAGATTCAGGGGTGAGGGGAGAAGTGTGTGTGTTGGACAAGGTCAAGGGTCATGTTTACAGTTTTTTTGTTCAATTAAAGGTTTAGTGTGTAAGATTTAGGGGGATTTTGTGGCACCTAGCAGTGAGGATTACAGATTGCAACTAGCTGAAACTTCTCCTGGTTAGAATTCAGAGCTGAATTATCCACAGAGGTCTCTTCCTCTCAGAAACAAACAGACCAGGAGTCAGACGCATAAAACTGTGTGTAGGCACAAAGGAAGAAATGTGCAGATGCATTCTTTTCATCAGATTTATAAAGCTGTGCGTACACCTGATTGTGTTTTATGAATCTCCATCATTGCGGGGCTTCCTGCACACACGAGCCTCATTTCCAAACTGTTTTCTTGTCGTGTAGGTGTCTCAGCAGCACGGTGTGGACAGACTCAGCGTTATATTTGTTTGTTCTTCAAACTCTCCTGCAGGTTGCAGTGACACCAGACCAAAGAAGACGATGTGGGTGGAGGCAGAGTGAATGGAAAACTCTGAGTCCTTCATTCTTCACTTCAGAGCAAAACTATTCACCCAAACCTGTGCAACAAGGAAACCTCACTGATCCAAAATGGCCGCTGTCAGTGTGCTGTTGCTGCTGGCCATGACGGCCGTCTGCAGCGGGAGTCTGGTGGTGGTGAACTCGGGCGTGGAGGTCACCAGAGGTCGCTCGGTGTTCATCACACAGAAGGAGCTGGAGATCAGCGTGGATCCGACTGCAGACTGTAAGGTGGAGGTGGTGATGAACGAGCCTGTCAGTCAGAGGGTGGGGAGGCTGACTCCACAGGTGAGGACGCACCTGCTGCACATATAGAGGCACAGATAACAGTGGTGTTACTGGTGTTTGGTTCTCTGCAGGTGTTTGACTGCAGCTTCCTGGAGGACGAGGTGAAATATGTCCACAATGGAAGCCCTCTGCTGGACGAGGACACGGTGATGCTGAGAGTCTACAGGTCAGTTAGCAGCAGTGTTAGCATTCAGCTGAAAACACACCAGCGCCGCCGCCCCAGCACACACAGGACGCGTCACACTGCAGCTCGTCAACACACAAAGTTATTACTACTTTTACTAAAAGATCTGAAGCTCTTCCAACTCTGCATTAGCTTCAGATCATGTCTCGACAGCAACTCATTAAACTTGATTTCTCACCTGAAGAGTTGATCTCCGGAGCTATGACTCAACAAGTTAAAGCTTCTTGGCCATAGTCTTTACACTGACGGGATTGTGGGTCGTTTAGCTCGGGATATTTCTCAACCTCAACAACGAGTCTTTCCTCATCCAGTCTTCGTCACACATGAGACACATCAACAGCTGCAGAGTTCTCTTTGTACATCCATGGAGAGGAGTCAAGCTGCTACAGGAGCAGAGAAAGAGCTGCTGTGAGAACTGGTTCGTACAAGCAGAGAGCGAGTGGGAAAAATGCATTTAATTTTTGGTCAGTCCCTCCAGGATGCTGTGATGCTGCGATCGCACACAGTGTGTATTAAATAATTACTACTAGAAACTCTTGACACACAGTGCTGAAATCTTCAAGCTTTCAGATGATGAATACAACTTTTATATTTCATATACTGTTGACCTGCGACTCCCCTTAAAGATCCCCTACCCTCCCAAAAACAGACCAAATCAGTCTTTGTGGGTCACACATGGTTAAATTTACCCTGAAATTTTACTAAAGTGTCAGATCAGCTTTTCCCAGCTATTTAATGCCTCCACACTGGTAATAACTGCAGCTGCAGGGGTTATGTTTTCGGGCTGTCCGTCAGTCAGTCCCACTCATGATATTTCTGGAGCACAAATTTCTTCAAATTTGACACAAACGTCCGCTTGGACCGAAGAATGAACTGATTAGCATTTGGCTATGGAGGGTCAAAGGTCGAGGGTATAGTGACTTGATGACATTTTATATCCAGAAAGTCAAAGGTTAAAACATGATGACTGTGACATCATCATGTTTTAACGTCATATCTCAGGAACAGAAGGGGAGACATTTGGTCACATACTGATGACACACTTAAACAAACCTGAGAGACTGTCTTTTAACCTGCTGTGTGGTTTCTGTCTGGAGGTTCACGTCCTCAGATACGCAGGTGGAAACGATGGTTCTGCAGGTGCGGGTGGTGGAGTCAGGGTCCGTTGTGGTGGAGCTGGGCAGCACTCCGCTCGTGGTTCCTCTCTTCTACGGCTTATCCAACGCCATCGACAGCTCTGTCCTGAGCATCCGAACCACAGCAGACCTGGTCTGCAGTGTCCGGCTGATGACCACCGACACCAGCGTCCCCGCTCTGGGTCAGCTGGTGAGGGAGGAGGAGTCCACGCAGAGGAAGGGTACGTCACATCTGGACACATCGCAGCACCAGTTCATGGTTCATGAGTTATTCATTGACTTTTAAACCATAGCCACAAAAATACTAACAAAATCTAACAAACTAAAAAGTATATATATATATATATATATATATATACAGTCATGGAAAAAATTATTAGACCACCCTTGTTTTCTTCGATTTCTTGTTAATTTTAATGCCTGGCTCAACTAAAGGTACATTTGTTTGGACAATTATAATGATAACAACAAAAATAGCTCATGAGAGTTTAATTTAAGAACTAAGAACTATTCATTTTCCATGGTTTTCTTGATAATAACCAAAATTACTTAAATTCTTACATCAATAGCTATGGCATTGTACCGCCAAAAACACTACTTTTAAGCATTCCATGTTTTCTTTTCTGTTTGCTTTAAACACATGATACACACAAGAGTTAATACTTGATTGCATAACCATTGTTTTTGATGACTGCAGCCATGCGTCTTGGCATGCTCTCCACCAGCTTCTGACATTGTTCTGCTGTCACAGCAGCCCATTCCTGTTGGACAAATTCAAACAAATTTTCTTTGTTTTTGGGCTTGTGGTTCTCCATTTTGAGTTTGATGATTTTCCACAGGTTTTCAATTGGATTAAGATCTGGTGATTGAGCAGGCCAAGGCATGGTGCGAATGTTGTGGTTCTCCATCCAGGCTTTAACTGACCTTGCCGTGTGGCAAGGGGCATTGTCTTGTTGGAAAATCCAGTCATTCGAGGCAGGAAAGAGTTTTCCAGCTGATGAAAGAAGACTGTTTTCAAGGGTAGTCCTGTACATGACCTGGTTCATTCGGCCTTCACACAATTGCATTTGCCCTGTTCCACTCAGACTGAAACAACCCCAGATCATGACTGATCCACCCCCATGTTTTACTGTAGGGCAAGACAGTCTGGGTTGTAAGCTTCTCCAGGCTTCCTCCTAACCAGTAAGTTGGCTGGAGTGGGCATCAATTCAAAATTGGATTCATCACTGAAGAGAACCTTAGCCCAATCATCAACAGTCCAATCCTTGTGGTCTCGAGCAAAGAGTAACCGGGCCTTCCTCTGCCTTTCATTGATGAAGGGCTCCTTGCTTGCTCTGTGTGACTTCAAACCAGCTTCAACAAGTCGGTTTCGAACTGTCCTTGCCGAACAAGTCACATTTCTCGACAGTGCCCACTCATTTTTAAGGTCCCTGGAGGTCTGACGACGATTCCTGACACAGGAACGGATGAGTGCACGGTCATCTCGTGGGGTAGAAAGACGTTTCCTGCCACGGCCAGGTAGCAATTTGGTAGTGCCATGTTCAGCTTGGTTTTTTTTGTTGTAATGAACGGCTGTCTTGGAGATCTTCAGTTTTTTCGCTACCTGTCTCTCACTCATGCCAATTTCCAGCAGTGCCAAGATGGCTGCCTTTGTGGCTTCACATAATTCTTTTGTTTTAGGCATTATGTGAGAGCTGACAACTTCTGAGTTGTGCTACGGCTTGAATGTAAGCAGGAAACCACTCTAGGCCTTTGCATGTGCAGTGCTGCTTGTGACATGAAATGGCCTCTTATATACCCTGGGAATCAATTAAGCTTAAGAATGTCAAATAGGACATAAAGTATTATGTGACCAGCTGCATTTTTTGTTGTGTTCATTGTATTATACGTTTAGTGGTACCAGATATTAGAATGAACAAGAAATTGAAGACAACAAGGGTGGTCTAATAATTTTTTCCATGACTGTATATATATATATATATATATATATGTATATGTGTATAAATTATTCTTAAATTGTCTTTAATTGGTTGAAACAATATGAAACAAAATAAAATGTTTATGAAAAAATATTTAAAAAATAATGATGACAAAACAATAAAACAATAACAGACATAAATGAATATCAAATATAATAGTTAAATGACATAAACAATTCAAGTTAATAATAAATCAAACTGCACAACAAAAATATTGGAATAAAATATAAAAATAAAATATGAATTATTACTGAATAAAAAATAAGAATAGTAAAATATTAAAAAATGATTTTATGTGTTCTTGATGTTTGAAACTTGCACATGTGAAACAAAACGTGAAGCTGCTGCATCTCCTCAGTTGGATTTGTTCAAACCGTCTGTTTGTCTTCGTCCTGCAGGCAGAGAGACGTCAGCGCTCTGTCCCGGGAACAAACCGTGTCTTCACGACACCAAGGAGGTCCGTTTCCTCAAAACCAGCTGCCAGGACTTCCTGAGCTCCGGTCTCAAGTACCAGCACCTCAGCCCTCCGTCACCAGAGATCGACTACATCCCCATCAGGGTGGAGCTGAGGGAGCAGGCTACCAGGGCCCTGCTGGAGGTACAGGCAACATCCAGAGATTAAAGCTGATATTTTCCAGCATTCACTTCCCTCAGACGTCAGGGTTGGAAACAGTAATTTGTAGTTAACGTTACTGAGAAGTGCTCTAATTGACAAAGTTGATAAACTGCAGCTTCAGTCGTACCCAGGTCGGATGTTTTCCAGGCGAGATCAGCGTCACAGGCGTGGAGAGGTTTTTTGGCAGTCAAAAGGTGACATCTCATGTTCTCAGCTCTGTGGATGTGAAGGATGTGGAGCAGGAAGTTTCAGAGGCTCCAAAAAAATCCTTAATGTTAAAACCATTTTTTTCCTCTGCTTGTTAACTCGTTAACGGCGTGTCTTTATTACAAAGAGCTGTCATCTCTAACACGTCTGGTCCTCTATTCTGGGGCTTACTCTTTAACACCACATATAACAGCAAAAGTTGTTGCGGTATGTGTTGATTTCTACGTGATGCATGTCGTGTTAAAACTTACATGTGTCCCAAAAACAAAGGAAGAGAGGCGCTCTCTGGGACAAACATGGCGTCTTTTTTTTTTCTCTTCACCCCCCCGACAGGCAGAGTCGGTGTGGTTGCCGGTTCTGATCCACGGTGCGATGCAGAACCAGCCGCCTCAGGCCGCCTTCATGGCCTCCTTCATCCTGGAGGTGGACCAGTTCATCCTGACCCCAATCACCACCGCCTCCCTGGACGCCAAAGATCATGAGACGCCTCAGGAGAGGCTGGTCTTCAATGTGACCGTCCCGCCCGCCGACGGCTACATCACCCACCTGGACGACCACACGAAGCCCGTCACGTCCTTCACCTGGCTGGACCTCCACGAGATGAAGGTTGCCTACCAGCCGCCCAACAGCAGCCAATCACACCGCAGGAACTACGAGGTACTGCAAGTTACGCTAATTATGGTAAAGGATTAAAAACAGACATGAAACATTGAGAATCATGTCTCAGAAAAAAAGTATCAGGTAAGAAACGTATAATCAAAAAACTTGTGTTGCCAAAGCTACATTCAGTGTTTTTTTTTTAGCCTGAGACGATATCAGGGAGTATGTTTCAGGAAAAATTAAAAAAAAAAAAAATGGAAAAAAAGAAGAAAAAATAATAATACTAAATAAATAAATAAAAAAAATAGGAGCATTGATTTTAGAAAATCAAAAATCAATGAAAAGAAAAAATTAAATAAAGTAAAAAAAAAATAAAGCAAAATGAATTTAAAAGTAAAAAAATGTAAGATTAAAATTGAGAGAAATTTACATAAGAAAATAGGGGCAAATGGAAATAAAAAATGTGAAAGAAAAACAAAAAAGACAAACAAATAGGAAAGATAAAATGATTTATTAATTACAAATAAAATTAAAAATAAAAATTAAATTGAATTTAAAAAAAGAAAAAGAAAAAAAACTGGAAAATGAAATTAAAGAGATTAAAAACGATAGATTAAGAAGAGTAAATAGAATTAAAAAAAATCTGAATGAAAACAAAATATTAAAAAAATATATAAAAATATTTAAAAAAAAAGGTAAATTAAAAATCAAAATGATCAAATATGATAAAAAATACAATTGAATTGAAGATAGGAGGAATATTTTAAGTCGAGCCTCGTCTCATGAGCATTTATTGATGAATTTGACCATATAAAGAAATCTGTCTCAATCTGACATGAGCTTGTCTTGTTGGGGTTACGTATGTTTACCTCAATATTTTAAACTTTGGTCACATTTACTATAAACATCCAACATTTATACATTATCTGTCCGACAGCAAATGAGGAGGAGCTCAGTTGTTCCCTTTTAATTAGTAGATCTGTTATGTCTGTGGTCAAATATTACGTCTCCTGTCACAAACCTTGTAACATACTGTTGATGTTTTTTAATGTAAGGTGGAGTTTCAGGCTATAGACGGTTCCTACATGACCAGCCCGCCCATCATGGTCCACATCTCCATCAGGGCGGCTGAAACAAACGCACCCAGAGTCTCCTGGAACATGGGTACAAAAGTTTTCCGATCAAAAAAATCATTCAGTTAGTTTAACTTGTATTTGTAAAAGGATTCTGTCCTCAGACCTGTCGTCATCTGTCTCTGATGTCTCAGGTTTGGACCTGCTGGAGGGTCAGTCCCGACCAATCACGTGGGAGGAGCTGCAGATAGTCGACAGCGACAACATCGACGCCGTCTACCTGGTGGCCGTGGACGGACCTCTTCATGGACGCCTCAGTGTCAGAGGTGAGGTCAGAGGTCACTGGATTTACATGTGGATGAGGACACACAGCGGCTGCGCCATAATTAACCATCATGTGTTGGTTCATTTAAATTCTTTAAGGAAGTACGCGGTGACTTGTTGTTGTACAGCGTGTTGCTCAGTTGCAGTTCAGTTACATCATGTAAGACGCAGAATATTTACATCAGTTGCAGTTCAGTTACATCATGTAAGATGCAGAATATTTACATCTGTGTATTAAAAAATATTTTAAAACAAAAGAAAAAAGAAAAATATATAGCAACAAATATAACATATAATAAGACCTAACGTAAACTGTAATAAAATAAACAAATACAATAAAAAATAATTAAATGAGTAAGTACACATACAGGCATACAAATATAATGAAACAAAACAGTTTTGAAAATTAAAATTAGATTAAAATTAAAAAAAAATAACACACAGCAATTTTTCAAACTGTTTTTGAGTTTCTCCATGAATCCAACCACTTTCATGTTGTGGTATAAAGTATATATACAACATAATATATCACTAAGACCTTACCTAACCTTTAATAAAGTAAGTTAACAAAATAAATGAAATAAAAATTAACTAAATAAATAAGAACACATATAAACATGCACACATACATATTTAGTCCAATAAAATAAAAATAGTGAAAGCTGCCACCATCAGCCGGCTTGAGTCGAGCTCAGACGATCAGTTGACACTGCTGACACTTTTCTCTGCAACGTTCTGAAACAGTTTCGTCTTGTTGAGAATCTTTGGTCTGAACTGGACTTAAAGTTTATTTGCACCAAACAAAACAACAGAAATGAGCAAGAAACGAAGAACAAGTTGTGCAACTGAGATTTAAGAATCCTCCGGGGGCCTGTTCGGTCTCTCGCCTCAATAATATTTAATGTAGATCAATTAAATAAATAAAATAGGAGTGAACAAAATAAGTAAGTGCGCACATACAAAATAATGAGACAAAACTTTTTGGGGGTTTTTTTAACGATAAAATATAATAAACATTGAATAATAAGACTACAAGAAGCCCACACTGCTGCATTTCTTTAACCTGTGAATATTCACTTTTTTTTATAGAAACATTTCCTGCATGAGTTCCACCTCTTGTATCCTGAGGTGTAAGTGTGGGTTTAAAGTACAAAGCACAACAAGAAGCATCACGTAAGCACCTCTCTGATTGGATGCAGCACGTGTACCGGGTGCAGCCTGGTGATGGAGGGCAGCAAAACAGACATTTGTAGTTTTTTATTTTACATGCAGTGTACAGATGGGGCCCCGTTACTGTGAGAAAGAGCCCCAGTTTGATCCTCCGTCCTCGTACCTTGGTCCCGTGCTGGTATTCCGACACACACACACACACACACACACACACACACACACACACACACACACACACACACACAACGCCCTGGGAATTCCCAGAGAACGTCGTCTGGCCTTTTCCGCCCTTTTTCCTCCATGTGTTGCCCATCCGTCAGGGACTGTGGTGTGGCTGGGGAAGCATATGTCTAGTGGCCCTGCATGTGTTTCCTAATCAGGTGTAAAATGGGGCCGCGGCCACTTTGGCCGGGGGGAGGGGGGGCTGCTGCTGCCGCCGCCTCCCTCTCCGTCCACGTCTGTCCCTTCCAGCCCAGCGCGTTGGGAGGACGGCCTCTTTGTCTCTGGACCGAGCAGATTGGAGAGGATTTATGCCATTTCATGCCGCCGTGCACAGGGAGCAGATGCACTGTCCCCAAACAGGTTTTCATGCTACCAGCTAGGAGGGGAGCGGAGAGGGGGGAGGGGGGTGAGGTGGCAGGAGTGCAGGCGCCCCGGGGGGTTCATGCAGGGAGTTAACCTTTCATGGCTGCTTTAGACGTGCAGGAACAGAGGGAGGCTCAGAGGGAGAGGAGGAGTGTTCTCTGCTGATTCTCCGGCTCGTTTCATCACATTTGTGGCTGATATTTAACATCTTTAATTTAGACACAATTAATAATGGTGACCTGCAGGAGCACCTCGCAGCAGGCTCTCACTCAGGAAATCTGGGTTTGGAGATTAATTCAGCATCTTAATACATGTGCAGGAGAGCAAACTCACAACCCCAAACTTTCTCCTGCTCCTTCCACAGTTACAAACCATCATGAAAACTACACCTGTGATGTGATGAGTGTCAGCGTTTGACCTTAAATTTACTGCTTCATTTGAGGCATTTTTAGATGCAGGAGGATGTTTAAATATTTAGTATCTGATGGAAAAAATCAAAAACTTCTCATGAACCCTAAGATTTGTCTTCCTGACCCTGAGGTCGTTCAAAAATCTGAAAATTAAAGACTCCCATTAGGAGCCAATGAAACAATCACTAACAGTAAATATTCAGGATGGAAATGATCTGAATCATAATGATGTTTAAACTCTCAAACTTTTTGAGTGTATGTTGTTTGACAGAATGACTGAGGTGAAACTTCTTTGGTAAAAAATTATTAGATGCAATTGTGTTGTTAATCAGGACCATCAATGGCAACCACTTAAAGGGATAGTGCAGCCAAAAATGAAAATTCAGCCATTATCTACTCAGCCATATGTCGAGGGAGGCTCAGGTGAAGTTTCAGAGTCCTCACATCACTTGCAGAGATCCAAGGGGAGAGGAGGTAGCAACACAACTCCACCTAATGGAGGCTGACGGTGCCCCAGATTCAAACGTCCAAAAACACATAATTAAACCACAAAATATCTCCATACTGCTCGTCCGTAGTGATCCAAGTGTCCTGAAGCCCCGACATAAAAAGCTGTTTGGAAGAACGTCATTTGAACTCTGTTTTTAGCCTCATTGTAGCCTGTAGATGGCAAACAGCAAACCATGCACCCCAAACTAAATACATTTTTAATATTAGCTGCGTAAGTGCATCAGTGCATTTACTCGTGTGTGCACAGACATTTGTTTGAGAGACAACTGACCCTTCGCTAAGTCCCGCCCTCAAATGCAGACTTTATCATGTAGCATCAGCCAGTTCTGACGCAGGTCCCACATCTGCACAGCTGTGCTCCTCATACAGTCGTTTCAGATTTCCTTCATTTCCAGATTGTTTTTGTTTTTAATTTGGAGCTAAAGGTTGCACCTGGAGCATGTCATGTATAGACCTTTTTAGGCCCGACGTCACGATGACATCATGTGATCAGCTGGAGGTGCAGCTGCCTCTCCCCCACAGGCCTGTAGCTCCACAGGAGTGTTAACATGTGTTGGTCTTGTTGTGTTATTGAGTCACAGCTCAAAACCAGCCGCCACTGCCCGTCAACAAAAACAAAGACAACTATGGTTAAATGTGATAAGACCAAAGGACTGGACGGAGGCCATCATCAAAAATGCTCACATGTGCAGCGCACACTTCATATCAGGTTAGGGAAAAAGTATTTCCTGTTGTAGGGATGAATAACGTTATGTGTATTAAGGGTTATCATGTCCACCTCATCAGAAACTGGGGAGGGATTAAGAGGAATATTGGATTTCTCTGCAACGCTAACTTTTTAGCACATTAGCTAACGTTAGCTTCCATAGCAAAACAAACAAGTGTGGTCCTCCTTTGTAAGATTGGCTTCCTGTGACATCATCCATCCACTGAGTGAGAGCATACGGGTCGGCCAGTCTGGTCCCGTTGCTCAGTGTTTACTTATTCAAGTAACACTGGCGTCCCGGAGAGTGAGTGACCTGACATGGTGCGTTGGTACATTCAGTCTGACGCTCTACACTAAAATGAGAGCCCTGTTGGTGGAAGAAACGCAGCCTTATATTTCTACATGAATGAACCAACGGTTAAGTTCATCACACATTCACTCTGCTGCTGCGTCTCCACAGACAGAAATCAGAAATATTTGACATCACGTGTGGCAAACTATTTAATTTAATTTGTCTTATTTGAATTAGAAGATTATTATAACTAAATTCATCAACATCAGTTTGTCTGTTTGTGGATGAGTGAAGTTATTGAATATTTTTCCAATGAAATTCCCCCAAATTATGCAGAACACTTTTTTCAACCTCAGTGTAATAGTATAACCAACAGGAGACCACCGATGTGTGAAGTGGTTTTTTGAATATTTTTATCGTATCTCTTTTCGGTGTTGCACTTTGTAGACGGTCCCTGTCGACTCGTCCCACAGCCCCCCCCCCCCCCCCCATTTCTCCTGACTCTCTGTTTTGTTTTTTTTAACATCAAAACCAGCACACACACACACACACACACACACCATATTCATCGGCACAGTGTAGTAGTTGGATGGTTGTTGAAACTTTTGTCCCACTCGGCATGTTTCCACCCCTCCTCCTCCTCCATGTTGGACAGCAGCACCTGCTCCAGCATCATTTTTATCTCCTCAGTTTGGAGTCTTGTTTATCTGCCGCTCCTTGTTTAGAAGGAACAAAAGTTTGGCTCTGCTCTGCACATGTGTCTGTCTGTCTGTCTGTCTGTCAGATAGTATGTATGTATGAACGTATGTATGTTGGCAGCCTGTAGGAAGCAGTGAGTGGGTCCTCTGGTGGAGCTGTGTCTCAGAGGAGAACGCCGCTGACCCTCCATGCTGTGACTCGGGGGGGACAGTCACTGCAGGCTCCGTCCAACGCCTTCAGCCAAATGGATGGCTGCCTGTCCTGCTGCACACACACACACACACACACACACACACACACACACACACACACACGCACACACACACACCTCCCATCCCATTTCTTCTTTATGGGCCTGCTGCCCAACGCCACCTTTGGGCCCAATTACCAAGTTGTTTCCATCACTTGGACCAGTAGCCAGTTTCCCTCGGTAAAGTTGCTAATGAGGTTCGGGCTCGCGACCGCTCGTCTCTCAATCTGTCTGCTGACCTTGCCCTTCTGTCTCTCTGGCACGCGCAGGGAGACAGGAAGCCCCCAATCCTGGCAACCGGGCGGCCACCGGGAAGGACGCCATGTTTTACCCCACCGGTGTTCGCAGCACAAACCCCAGCCAGCGCCTCACGGTGCCTTCAGGCGCTAAGAGAAACTTGTTATTTCCAAGTGACAATGGGAGATAAAAAAAACAGTGCCTGTGTTGGAGACGGTAATTGAATCAAAGTGTGAAGCTTTGGCTGGAAACAGAGCCGTCCTCTGACAACAACACATGTCCGACAGTAGGCCGCTCTGCTGTTAGCGGTTAGCATGTTGTACAGTGTGAGGGAGGCCAGCCAGCAGCAGAGAGCTGACAGATGGACACGGCCTACATTTCATTAATGTAGGACACACAAGTTTTTCATGTTCGGTCCAACTCTTCAGACCGACAACGATGAGTTCAGGCGCCACAGTTTCTGTTACAAGTTATTGATACTAAAAAAGCATTATCTTGTGGAGCTAAAAAAAAAGATTATAGACACATATTTTTAAGCGTTAACTTTATAGCTCCAGTGTGTAGGATTAAGGGGGATATATCTGCAGAAATGGAACATAATCAGTGTGTTTAATCAGCTGAAAATAAGAATTGTTGTGTTTTGTTACCTCAGAATGAGACGTTTGTATCTACACAGGGAGCAAGTCCTCGTCTACAGAGATCACCGTGTTTCTCGATGAGCCCTGAATGGACAAACTAAACACTGGCTCTAGAAAGGGACAGTTCTTTTATTGTTGTTGAAAAATCAGCATCTTTCTGACGCAGGCATTTGATCTGGTCCACTTCTAAATGTTGCCGAACCAACTCTAGGCAAAATTAGTCCCTGATTCAGACCCAAATCAAGACAAACTCGAAACTGCTTTATTAAGTGTTTTTACCGGTTTAAATCAGCTGGTCTGTTTGTTTTTGTTTTGTGGATAATTCAGTTCCAGGTAAAATCCTCCTCAACGTCTGGATCTTAAGTTATGAGAGAAAACAGGCACCGGGCGAACAGGCCTCCTGCAACTTGCCAAACAGCATCAGAAAAAGACTGATTTGTACGTGTAACGTCTTTATTCAGTATTTTTACCAGTTTAAATCAGCTGGTGTGTTTGTTTCTGAGAGGAGGAGGCCTCTGTGGATAATTCAGCTCCTGAACAATGAACACTGGAGGAATTCTGACCAGGAGAAGATTCAGTTTTTGGTTGTAATTTGTAATCTGTAATCTGTAATTCTCACCTCTGAATCCCCCTAAATTTTTCACACTGGACCTTTAATAATATACATTTCAAAAGTGTTTTTTCTTTTAATCTGGTGACTCTTTAAACATTAATTTACATTATTGTACTTTTAAGGTTGTTCTGTTTCTGATGGCAGCTTTACGGCTGAGTGACATGAAAATGATTTCACTGAAAAAATATCATATAATTTCATGTGACAAATATATTGACTGATTGATGGATTAAAATCAATTAATGTCACAATAATATTTTTCCAAATAAAAACAGATTGATGCAACACATGCATGAAAAAACATATTAAACATTAAATATGTAAATGTGTGTCACGTGTAATGGACTGTGTTCCACTGCTGTGAATGGAAAATTTAAATCATGATGTTATGACCATGATGATATTTACTGTGTCATCATGTCACAATTTCAACGAAAAATCATTGATGGCTTTATTGAAATAATTATTTTCCAGCCTTCCAGTCTGATGGTTTTTCCTGTTTCCTGTCTTCAAGGCGGGAAGGCGTTCATGTTCCGTGTGCGGGACCTGAGGGAGGGCGCCGTCGTCTACCATCACTCCGACAGCGACACCACCCGCGACCACATAGTCTTCCGCATCAGCGACGGCCGCCACAGCATCCGCCACAAGTTCCCCATCAACATCCTGCCCAAAGATGACTCCCCGCCGTTCCTCATCAACAACGTGGCGGTGGAGGTGCAGGAGGGCGGCGCCGTGAGGCTGGAGGAGTACATGCTGCTGGCCTCTGACCTGGACTCTAGTGATGACTACATCCTCTATGAGCTGGTCTCCAGCCCGCGGGCGGGGCAGCTGGTCAGAAAGACCTCCATCCATGAGAAAGGTGAGGGTGGGTCACCTGATATATAAGATAGAACGTATGTTTGTATAAGATTAGAGGGAGGTGCAGTTCTGTGATGCAGCTGCTGGGTTTTAATTATCGATGATGTGTTTGCTGTCCATGCAGGAGATCCTGTGGACAGTTTCCTGCAGAGAGACCTGATCCAGGGTCAGATCTACTACCAGCACTCAGGAGAGGAACAGTTCGAGGACTCCTTCGACTTCACTCTGTCTGACAGCCACCAGCCGCCCAACCTCTCCCAAACATACGTGAGTCAAACAAGTGATGAGTTTGATTTCTTTCACCAGAATAGAAAAGTATTTCATATATCCCGTCACACTGATGCGTCTCCTCTCTGCGGGTCCAGACTGTGGTGGTCCATGTTTTCCCAGTGAAGGACCAGCTGCCGGTGGAAGTCTCCGGCAGCGTCCGCTCTCTGACAGTGAAGGAGACGGAGGTGGTTTACGTCACCCAGGCTCATCTCCACTTCACCGACAAAGAGCATCCAGACACAGACCTGACCTACGTCATCACGCAGCCCTGCTTCAGCCCACTGCATCCTGGGTAAGGACAGGGGCGGGACTTGCTCTCTGCTGTCTTCAGGTCCAGGATGGGTTTAGCCTAGCTTAGTACAAAAAAAGCAAGAAAATAAAACTCTGAACGCCTCTAAAATCTGACTGATTTGCACTTTTATTCTGATCTCTGGAGAAGAAACACGTATTGATCCTATATATTGTCTTTATCTTCAGGCTGATGGATGCAGGACGTCTGTTCTACACAGACAGCGCCAACGCCATGAAGAGAGACCACATGGTGCCGGTGTTGAAGTCCTTCACACAGGTTTGAAATACATAAAACATCCTCAAACATACCAGCAGAAGAAGAAGTAGTTGTAGTACGATGCTCGTGCAAGCAAGCGCGTCTTCTGTGGTCAGTGTAGCAGCTTCAGTTGGTTACAGTGAACGTGCCCTGCTGCGGGCAATTCTGCAGCAGATTGGTCGCGTCCATGTCCCATGAAACTTCACTGAAATAAAGTCCTGGAGTAGAAATACTCAATTGTTTCACCTTGTGTTCTCTCAGCACGCAGTGAACCACATGAAAGTGGCCTTCATGCCTCCCGTGGAGGACATCGGCCCGGAGCCACTGTTCATCCAGTTTGTCTTCTCCGTCAGCGACCACCACGGCGGCACCGTCTCCGGCCTTCTCTTCAACATCACCGTCACCCCCGTGGACGACCAAGCACCAGAGGTCAGAGGTCAAACACAGACTGAGCTTTTTGAAGATTGTTGATATGAAATGTGGTATGAAATATGATGATATCCAACTGGAGGGTTTTATATTTTCCACATCAGATCCATCAAAGTGAACATGCAGTAAACTTTTACTCCTTTTCAACAATCAACACTCATCGTTTGAAGGACCAGATTTGTTGGCTGACCCTTTGTGTGGTTGTCAGGCCTTCACCAACCTGCTGCAGGTGGAGGAGGGCGGAGGGGCCTTTGTGACCGAGGAGCACCTCCTGGTTCAGGACCGGGACAGCCGGGAGGAGGCCCTGAGGGTGGAGCTTCAGAGGACGGCTCGCCACGGCCGGCTGGAGCTGCAGGGTCGGACGCTGCTGCAGGGGGACAGACTCACGCTGCAGGACCTGAGAGGACTCCGAATCAGGTCAGACACAGTGTGTGTGTGGATCTTGTACTTGGTTTTGGTTTTAGTTTACACACTTTAATGGTTAAAAAAACTTTTATCTC
Organism: Epinephelus cyanopodus; assembly: GCA_026686955.1. Taxonomy (NCBI): domain Eukaryota; kingdom Metazoa; phylum Chordata; class Actinopteri; order Perciformes; family Serranidae; genus Epinephelus; species Epinephelus cyanopodus. Next base: position 2,023,182 of record CM048920.1, read on the forward strand.
CCTCATGCTGAGGCACTCGCTTAGATTTAAAACACAGTAGACAGAATATAATACACAGTTTAAATAGGCATCCTTGGGTTTTGTTTCTCCCCACATCACTGGTTCAGATGATGGGATTGAACAAGAAAAAACCAACATAAGACCCAGGTTTTTATAAACGTTAATAAGCTGTAAAATAACTCTGGAACAGCACAGTAAGTTGACCGACTGCAGCCTCATGGAGACCAAACATGATCAAAGCTGTGTGAATATCACAGAAACAATCACACTAATGAGATGGTTTCATACTTCAGTTCCACCATGACACACTGCAGACCCACATGTAAACTGTTAGTCTGCAGCCTTTTGACTGGATGTTGGTGGACTTGGTGTTTACAGTGTCCTCACCGATCCAGCTGCTGAAGCCCACAGTAACATAAACTAAAACCTCAGGAGGAAATAACACATTCAGTCTCCTCTGTGATTCGGATGTGGCTGTTTAAACATGGGTGTATGAGTGTGAGTTGAATCTTTGGTCTCAGTATTCTGGCTCTTGTCTCCTCACTTCACTCCAACACACCTGAAAATATTATTTTCAAAAATAATTTTCGCACCTGAGGAAAAAAGTGTCATTATGCTTATACAATTATATCTTACTCTATAATGATGAAAACTCAGTGTGTGTGTGTGTGTGTGTGTGTTCCATGTTTTTCTCCTCACTGACTTGGTCAATCCATGTGAAATTTGGCACAGTGGTAGAGGCTCATGGCAGGATGCCAATGAAGCAATATTACATCAATTGGCCAAAGGGGGGCGCTATAGCAACCCATTGAAATGTCAAACTTTGAATGGGCATATCTCATGCCCCGTATGTGGTAGAGACATGAAACTTTGCACAGAGATGTCTCTCCTCATGAGGAACACATTTGCCTCAAGAACCCATAACTTCCGCTTATATAGATTTTCTGCCATTTTGAATGTTTTGAAAAACACTTCAAATGGATCTCTTCCTAGGAAGTTTGAGCGATCTGCATGAAACTGGGTGAACATAATCTAGGGACCAATATCTAAAGTTCCCTCTTGGCAAAAGTTGGAAAACTTCCTAAAACTGAGCTTCTATAAGGCAATGAATATTGCGGAGGGCGTGGCTCATCACATAAAGGTGTATAACATCTCAAGGGTTTCAGCCATCACCACGCAACTTTGTAGGCATATGACCACACATAATCTGAGGGGACCCCTCCATTATTGACCCCATCAAACAAAATGGGGGCGCTAGAGAGCTCATTTCTTATCTAGGCCTAACCGCCATATGGATTTTTACTAAACTTGGTAGATATGTAGAACAGGACGCCTCAAGGTGACTGGAGAAATTTAACTCTAATTGGCAACTGGGTGGCGCTATAACAACAGAAAAATGCTTCAAAATGGCTAAAATGCGACCGATGGCTGTGGCTCCCCCTGTGGACCAATGTTGGTGTTTCTAATGTTTGGTATGACTAAGTCATGGTATGGTCTGCTGTACATAATCAGATGTGAGGAAAGCAGGTAAAACAGCTGATGTCAGGAGCGTAACATTGGGTTGAAAGGCCACTTGAAAGCAACACATTATAAATAAGATGGCTGTAGTGCTTAGTTTAAGTATTCTTCCAGAAAAGTGGTAAATATACATCAGAAAAAGCCGTCAAACTGTCTGCATGTTTAACCCAGAAGCCTTATGAAGCCTTACCTGAACACGCTGTGGTATCAAGCTTTGCTTTAAAGAATAGATCCATGGCACAGTATTTATGGCATCATCAATAAATGATGCTCCAGCTGCAGCCTCTCTTAAAACATAAGAAACATACCAATATATGAAATATCTAAAAATAATAGACAAAGTGATAGACAACAATAAAAAAAGATTGAATGCAGTTAAAAACTTGAAATGAATATATAAAACAATCAATGAAATTAAAGTTAAGAGAATGTCCTTGTATATAAATAGGTTTCAAGAAGTGACTTGAGATTAAAAGTGGGTTCAGTCCATAAACTCTGTGAAAGAACACAAAGTGTGTTTTTATGAGGGATTTAAACGAGCCCGGACAGAAAAGGCCTGGTCACCCTTGGTTTTCAGCCTAGATCGTGGAATGGCCAGCAAAGCCTTGACTGAGGACTTCAGGTTACGACCGGCCGCGTTCAGAGTCAGATGTACGTGGGTGCGAGTCCAGAGCAGGCCTTCAAGGTTGTCAATAATATCACAAAATCAAATGTAAATCCACTGGAGGCCAATGAAGAGAAGCTACAATAGGAGTCATGTGCCCACATGGGCCCACACACCCGACAGAGGAAACTCATTTCAGCCACTTGTATCCTCGATCTTATCCCCAGAGCTCATGACCACAGGTGAGGGTTGGGACGTAGATGGTCCGGTATATCAAAAGCTTTGCCTTCCAGCTCAGCTCCCTCTCCACCACGACAATCTGAGGATGCTGCACCGAACTGCCGGTCCATCTCACGCTCCATTCTACCCTCACTCTTGAACAAGACCCCGAGATAATTCCTGGGTAAAGGAGCAGTTATACCATGTTGTCTGCAAACTAGAAATTTAGAAAGTTTGGTTCGTTTGTTTGTCTTTCAACATGAACCTTCGTCATGTTACCAGGTAAAAGAAAGAGAAGGAAATTCTCCACAGAGCCGCTACCTCTGAGAAACATTTATAAAACTAAAACTACATATTACGTTCACGTGACATGTGAACTGACAAATGGACTCTTTGTGTTGCAGATACATCCACGATGACTCTGAGACCACTGAGGATGACGTCGGTCTGAAGGTGACGGACGGTCTGAACTCGGCAGACGTCATCCTGCATATTCAGGTGAGATGACTGCAGGCTCAGGCGAGTGTCCTGCTGTCAGACGACAATATCATCAGCCATCAATGAGTATTTACAGTACGTGATGCCTCTCCTGCCGTCCTCAGGTCCTGCCCATGAACGATGAACCTCCCCAGCTGGGTGGGGGTCTGCGTGGGGAGCTGAGCTGCGAGGAGGGGGGGCGGGTCCAGGTGACGGTGGACTACCTGTCGGCCACAGACCGGGACAGCGACGACTCCAGACTGACCTACATGCTGGCCCGCAGTCCAGGCAGAGGGGAGCTGCAGAGAGCCGGACTGACCGTGGACAAGTTCTCCCAGCAGGACCTGCTGCAGGGACACATCTACTACGTCCACACAGGTGAGACGGCATCATGGGAGACAATGCTGCGTTCAAGGCACGTGGGAAAAATGTGCTTATTTCTCCTCAATCTCAGTCCAGGTTCAAGAAATGTAGCTTTGTGTTTCTGTGTTCAGGAGGAGAGATTGGAGCTGAGCCGGTGTTTGACACCGTCACCCTCATCATCTCCGATGGCGAGGCTGGAGGGACAGACGGCTGTTGTCATGGAGATGCCCCGCCCCCACCTGTACCTCTCCACGGCACACTGCCTGTGTACGACCTCAACATCACCGTACTTCCCGTCAACAACAAAGTCCCCGCTGTCACTCTGGGTGAGACATCTAATATATTTTTACTTTTATGTTGTGTTCACGCAACGAGCGACACAACAACACGATGTAAGTCATTTTCAATGCAAACCAGCAACATGAAGCTACAAACTGACATAACTGCGTTAATGTGCTTGAGCAACACTTCAACAACAACTTGGTGGCAAAGTAGCACTGCTGCTGTTGTGGTGTCGCTTGTAGGGTGTCAAAGATGTGAGGAACAGTTTATCTCTGGTGTATCTCTTATGAACACTGAATCTGGTTTCCTCTAAGTAGTTTTACATTATCTGTTGGAGGTAATTTTCTGCTGCTTGTCTTCGACCACGCCGTGTTAATCTGATTAATGATGTCAGTAGTGATGGTGAAACAGGTATTAGACATAATTCTGTGGTATTAAAGAGTCATAAACAGTCATAACTTGGTCAACTGAAATATTTCTGTTGGTTTTGGTAACAAATAGATTTTTGGATGTTTTCCAGCTCAGCTTCAGTGTGAACGGAGCCACGTTTCACAGAAAATGTCTCAATAAGAATCCAGCGAGAGACTGACAGAGATAAATACTGTGTGTGTGTGTGTGTGTGTGTGTGTGTGTTTATTACCGACAATCCTCTTAATGCAGCAGAGCAGCTCTGACCCGACGACACGCCGTCACCTATCAGTCCGACACACACTCTGCACTGGGAAGGTGGGGGGTGTGAGGGATAACATACACGACATGCATTCACACACACACACACACACACACACTCTCACTCTCTCTCTCTGTCTCCTGGGGAGGATGATAGTTCTCGCCGGAGTCGGAGCCAAGAAAAGGGATTGGAGGAGCTCTGTGGTTATCAATGGAGACCAGTGACCACTGGGACTCACACTGGGATGACTGAGAGATGGTTTGCGTGTGCGGGAGTGTGTGTATGTGTGTGTGTTAGATAGAGAGAGAGACACCATCATGTTTGTGTGCTGCAAAAAAATCTTTTTTTTTTTCATAAATGCTAAAAAATAGTCCAAACCTGCCATTCAGATGAAACAATTTCACTTGTTTAAAAAAATCAGCTTGTTTCAGAAATATTATCGGACTGCGTTTTCTTCTTGTTGCACTGATCTTATTCTGTCTCACTTTGAAAGCATTGTTTTAAAAAACTCTTGTGAGGACAGACATTGTTTGCTACACAGCAATAAACACCCAACTTTACAAGTTATGGTGCCTCATTTTCAGACTTTAATGCTCTAACTGACTCACTACTTTTTACCCATTTTTTTAAAAATCTGTGTGTTTAAAGCATGTTAGAAAGGGACCTTTTAATTGCGAGTATGAACAAGCGAAACAATTAGATTAAGCAGTAACTGTTCAATGTACAGTGTACATCCGGGCACCTGACTGCTGTTCTTTCTGTTGCACTTTAGTGACAAAGTCGTGATGGATAGTAAGTTATATGTTGTAAGGTCACAGTGACCTTTGACCCTCAACCAAATTTGAATCTGTTTATTCTTCAGTCCAAAGTGGATGTTTGTGCCGTTGACCTTTGACCACTAAATTCTGATCAGTTCACCCTGGACTCATTGTGGATGTTTGTGCCAAATTTGAAGAAATTCCTTTAAGTTGTTCTTAAGATAACTTCATTCATGGGAATGAGACAGATGCAGGGTCGCAGTGACCTAGACCCCTGACCAATGACTTTACCCTTCATTATTTTACCCTGTTAGACATTTGTGTCAAGTTTGGTCAGAATTAGTGAATGAACTCTTGAGTTATGGCCAAAAAAAACATGTTTTGTTAGATCATGCTGACCTTTGACCTTTGACCACCAAATTCTATACAGTTTGTTCTTTAGTCCAAGTGGATGTTTGAAGAAATCCCCTCAAGGTGTTCTTGAGATATCGTGTTCACCTGAATGAAATGGATGTAAGGTCATAATTACCTTAAATTTTAACCCTTGACCACCACAAAAATTCAAATTCAAATCTGTTCAGTCCTGATGTTTCTATCTGTGTTTCCTCTATAATCCAGTGAGGTTAATTCATGGATGATAAATCAGAGTCAAGGTGACAGGTTGTATAAGATAATGTGTGTGTCATGTCTCCAGCAGTGTGTGACAGGTTTAAGGGCTGATTTACGAGCACACACTTACTGATCATCATCTGAAAAGCTCAACATCTCTCTATTTATGCTCTCAACAAATAACTAATGTGAGCCAACTAGGATTTGTCCCCAGGTTCATTGTAAACTCTGACTTATCCATGTGACTGTTAAGAAGCAGAAACATAACTTGTTTCTTCATGTGCAACATGTTAGTCTGGAGGTTTAAACTGGTGTCCTCTCACAGAGTTGCTGATTCAAACTAAACTTTCATCTCTGTCAGAGAAAACTGATCTGAGTTCAGACTGTTTACTTACAGCACAGCTACACTCACAGATAACTGAGCCTCCTACCTGCCTGTCAAACACCATCAACCCACAAACCTTCTCCAGTCCGGACTGAGTGGAGTCCTGCGGGGTGAAGCTGTGAAGGCTGCGAGCGGAGCTAGCTGCTAACAGCCACCGCTGCAACTAACAAACTCCACAGATCCATTCAGCAGCTCCACCATCCACAGTCACACACACACGGCTGATTATTTACTGCTGAATTACAGCTCACAGCTCGCACCAACCCAAACATGCTGGTGCAGACTATTTACTGGAGTTTACCAGCCTGGCGCTCATCAGGCATCTGAAGATCATTACAAGCTGTCAGTGTCCAACAGTTCACCACCAACATCATCTACGTCATCGTCAACAAAAATTAAACTTAGATTTTTTTTTTTATATGAAGATCTATTCTTAGCTCGTCATCGTCTTGTTTTCATCATAGATAGATAGATAGATTTTGTCAATGAAACAGTGGTGTCCACCTTGAAGCTGCGCTGATTGTATAGATCGTCTGTGTTACTGGGGAGAAATGTGTGTGACGCATCCATGATTGAGCATCTTGACGGGTTTGCAGAGGCATATGACCGCCAGGCAGTAATTCTGATTTTTCTTTTAATTATTAACATCAACTTTATCAAATTTTAACCTTTAAATAGTTGTTGTACTTAACTTCACCAAACACTTGTAACATAAATGTATAAACGAGCTGTCCTGACACAAGACCTGCAAAAGTGCAGAAGTTTTAATCTAAATATAATATACCAGATAAAACACCTGGATCATATCTCAGTTTTATTTCTGGATCAAGGAAAGTGTTTCTTGTTTTTCTGACACACTGAAGCTCATTTCTAAAAACTTCCTGAAACTTGGAGCAGGTGGGATTGTTTCTCAAATTAAAACACTCATATTTAATACTGAGTTTAAATCTCACACTAAAACAGTCCCTGTCGCATTTCTTGCAGTGTGTGTGTGTTGTGTGTGTGTTGAGTGTGTGTTGTGTGTTCAGCCGAGTACAAAGTCTCATTGTTTGCACATTGCATTGTGGGTGATTTTTGGCATTTGTGTGCGTGTTGTTGTCAGCGTGTCAGCCGGGCTAACGAGGTTGGCACCGACGTGTTTTAAGTGAAATCTGCCTTTTGTCTGCTGGTATTACACACACACACACACACACACACACACACACACACACACACACACACACAGACATACACACAGCTGGGTGAGATTATCACTTTTCTGTGTGTGTGTGTGTGTGTGTGTGTGTGTTCCCCAGGAGGCAGTGGACAATGAGGGTCTTTTCAAAACAAAAGCAGAAAGAAGCGCATCCCTCAGTCACAATAGGCGACGTGTACTAGCCGTCTCGCTAGCCGGATTACCGCGGTGCTACCAGCGGCAGGATAACTCTCTAATCCTGCCAGCATATCTCGCCATTCATTCAACACCAGCACCGCCACACAGCGCAGGACTCGTTGGGGGGGTATGTGGTCTAATTAATTAGCAGTGAATAAAGACGCAGAGTAAGAGCATTAGCGTGGCGAAAACACGAAGAGTCCAGCTTTACGTTGTTTCTCATTTTAGTTTATCAGCGAGATCCAGGACTGTCCGTCGTTAGTGCTCACACACACTCACACAATGTAAACATACACATATATAATTAATACGCACACACAGAGTCTGGCAGTATGGATCCAGGGCCAGAGGGGATTGTGTCTGTTAATTAACAGAGGTGAGAAGGAAGATGGGTAAGTGATGGATTCATTAGCAGCTGACAGCAGGATGGATGGATGGATGGATGGATGGATGGATGGATGGATGGATGGATGGATGGATGGACAGACAGTTTCCCGGTGGATCGCTACACAGACTGGGACGACACAGGTCCCAGTACAGTGGACCATTGAGCCCAGTTTGGTTCTGTGCGGTCGTCATCTTCTCACCGTTTCAGCGTTTGGTTCAGTGACTGTAGCTAAAGACGGAAACCAAAACAGACCCTTCAAAAGTGAAGCCACAACCTTTCGGTCGCCCCCTGGTGACGTGGTGGAGTATAGGTCATAAACCCTGCCCCCTCCAACGTATCTTCATTCAATGTTTTGCATGATATCCTACGAATAAGTACCCCATGAATGACATCACGTCCTCAGCGTTACCTAATAAACGTAAAGTTATGGAAGCTCGGTCTAGGCAAGTAAAGTCACTGTGGTAAGGTTTGATAAAAGAAAGGTGCTGAGGATGTACCTTAAAATGACTCCGAACACAAGTGTCCAGGGGAGAGTCAGCGTCTTTTGTGACCCATCGACCAACTCAACCTGCTTCTTTACGAAACTGCTTGGGACTGCTTCCTCGTTTCCGCTTCTGGTTCTAACTCAAAGGGTGATAAAATGATTCAATCATGCGGCTCTTCTAGACTTCAAAATGTCATTGAAACAAATGGATCAAGTCCTAATAATGAAACGAGTCATTCTGTAGAGGTTGTGACGCTCCAAGAAAAAAGCCTCTGAAGGTCAAAACATTTCACAAAACACAACATTTCACAAAATACAACATTTCATAAAACATGTTTTCAAAAATCACAGAAGGTCGGGTCACGTGTGGCAGTACGAGGCTTACATGTAAGTGGTTGTCTTTGTTCAGGTGGGTCCATGTTGGTGGTGGACGAAGGTTCCTCCGCCTGTCTGTGTGGGGGGGTCCTGGGGGCCTCGGACCCTGACAGCCCCCCCGACCAGCTCACCTTCCACGTGGAGACTCCTCCTCTGCACGGCTTCCTGGAAAACACGCTGCCAACGCCAGGCTCCGAGAAGAGCAACGCCGGAGTCCGAGTGGGTCAGTGTGTGTGTGTGTGTGTGTGTGTGTGTGTGTGTGTGTGTGTGGCATACACCCAACCTGACCCTGCCATATTTCTTTTTCCCAGAATCCTTCAGTTTCGTCCACCTGACCTCAGGTTTCATCAACTACATCCAGTCAGAGAGCAAAGGGGCGGAGCCGACTGTCGACCAGCTGTCCATCAGTGTGAGTGATGGGCTGCACCGCTCCACCCCCGTCCCCTTCTACATCATCATCAATCCCACCAATGACGAGGCGCCTTCACTGCTGTTCGCCAACTTCACCGTACGTCCATCCTTTAACCAATGAGCGCTAAGAATCTAAGGAGAACGAAGCTGTAGAGTCAATGCTGTTCTCCACCTCCTGCAGGTGAAGGAGGGCGGGGTGAGGGAGCTGACTCCCTCCATACTGAACGGGTTCGATCTGGACGCTCCGCCGGACGTCCTGACCTTCACGGTGGTGCAGCCACCGGCTCATGGCAGCCTGATCAACGGCATCTACGGCACAGACATGAGCCGCTACAAAGAGATGGGAGCCGACCTCCTGCAGAGGAGCCTCCCCGTCACCTCCTTCACCCTGCAGGAGCTCCGACAAGGTTAGAGAGACACCAGCAGGCCGCTGTGTCACAGTCTGTATTTAAACTCTGTAAAGTACTGTACTATTAAAGTACAACACTGTATACTAATACTAATACTTACTGTACTCCAGGTGTCAACTATGTAACCGTACACAGGAAAAAAACAAATGCATCAGGATCCGTCGTTCATTTACTTTAAACAACACCCAAGACTGTTGGGACAAAGCATCTGAACATGTGCCCCAAGTTTGGGTACGATTGCTTGAGCTAATTTTCTGTTATGGACACAACCTTTAGACAGAGGTTTAAAACATGTATGATTTCAACGCAGATCGTTGTATCAAAATTTCCTTGAAAATTTTTGCTTAGCAATGTCTGTAGACGATCCTGCCAACGTTTGAGGACGATTGGACCAAGTTCTCAAAAATTGCATCCAGAGAAAATGAAGAAAGTGCAAATGCTCCAAGTTCACGACTTCTGATGTCATAAACCTAAGCTCACAAGCTCCATCTGAAAACAGCATCCGTATTAACAAAATAACTAATATCCGTACTGAACAGTCAAATCTGACTCGTCTGCTATAGGTCAGTCAGGTACAGCCCTAAATGTTACAGCGTCATCTTGAGGTCATTGACTGTCTTTTTTTTTTGGATGGAATTTGCAACCCACTTTTGGGTTTTGGTGAGTTTTTTTGCCCCCTCATTGTTTTCAATGTGGACGTGCAGCAGGCTCGCTCAAACGCCAGAGTGACACCGTCGTGACACGCACATGTCCCGAGTCTATTTTTCGGGGCATGACGGCCATGCCCTGAGATCAACAGAGTACAGCAGTGCGCACCACATGTCACATGACAAGGAACAACCAGTCACAGCTGGCAGATATCTTTCCCTTCATATGCAAGTATCAGTCTGTGATAAATATGGAGAAGTCGATCATGTTAGAGCTGTCAGAGCTTTACATCTGTCCCACAGACAATATTTTTGGTCTAATACACACTGAAACAACAGCACCTGGTGATCAGCTCTGCACTCAGGATTTTTGGTAAATAGGCTATGATATAGGACTGGATATGGTCGCATAGCAACCTCAGACGCAACCTGCCATCGTGCTCTTGAAAGCTGGCATGGAGTAGGCACATGAGTAATGGCCAGTGCCCGAGCTTGCATTTTCCAGACAGTTAAAGACGCAGGTTACAGGTTTCGCTGCACGAACCCTTTTAGCAAATAAAAATAAGGAGAAGAACTCCAGCAGCGAAAAAGGCAACAGGTCACACCAGGCTGTAAACTTATGGTATCAACCTGAAAATAACAAATACGGCTTGTCTTGTCCTCATCCCAGCGACTGGCAAATCTGGGTGGTGTTGTCAAACGCGTGTTAGCATGTTGGGCGTGTTTCCACTCACAGACCCTACAACAGTGGCACAACTCCGACACACTGTCCTTGTCTTACACACAACTCTGTCTTGGTTGCTGTTGTAGCTACAGGCGGGACGTCCGGCTGCGGCATTTCATCTGCAGTTGCCATCGTGTCGCTGACTCACAGCTAATCAGCGGGTTGTGCAGCTAACCACAGCACATGTTGCTAACATAACGGCTTACGGCTAAAATAACTTGCTTTGTTTCTCTTTGTTATGTGCATCAAAACCATGTATTCTGCGTGCAGTGAACCATGACTGTTCAACACACATACACAAACCGTTACCGCCATGTTGTATATCCAGTATGTAGGTAAATACTTCTGTGTGTTTGTCTTTTACATTTCTGTTTTCTTTTTAATAACAAATGGGAAGGCAAACAGAGAAGAATTCTATATCTAACATTTTGCTTCTGCTTCCTCCTCTTCCTCCCCGCCCTCCCTCTCACCTGCCCTCCTCCTCCCTGTCTCCTCTTCATCCCTCCCCCCTTCACCATCCTCCTCCTCCCACTGCAGGCATGAAGATCGTGTACATGCACGATGACACAGAAACCCTGAAGGACGTCGTGGCTCTGCGGCTGACAGATGGCGTCCACACAGTCCAGGGGACGGCTCAGGTCACCGTGCTGCCGGTCAACGACGAGAAGCCGCGGCTGCTAAAGTACACACACACACACACACACACACACACACACATGCACAGATGTGATCTGATATGAGGATTTAGTGCTTAATGCTTGTTAATATGATATTACTGGAAATATGTGACCGTGGGAGGTTCTAGGTCAGGGTCAGTTCAGTTTTTTGAACACTCCAAAAAAGATGTGGAAGTTTTTGCTCCGTTTATAAAGATGTGGAGCTGCAGTTGTTGGTATTAATATAATTTGACTGTCTACATATCAAGCATGGGTGGTTGACCTCTCTTGTTTGTCTGACACCTTTTGGCTTGTTGCAGAGGGGCCACTAACCCAGCTCCTGCTAATGCGTGCTCTTCTTTTTTCTCTGATATCTTACAACCTAGACGTTCAGGAGGTTTTTACCAGGAGCTGAATTATCCACAGAGGTCTCTTCCTCTCCAAAACAAACAAACCAGCTGATTTAAACTAGTAAAAACACTGAATAAAAGAGTTTCAGGTTAAAAATCAGTGTTTCGTCTATGCTGTTTGGCACAGCAGGGGCTGAAGCCAAGCTGCTGCTAACGTTTGCTCGGCTTGTTTGTTTGATAACTTCAGATCCAGACGTCCGATGATTCAAAACCTTCATCTGGTTAAAACATGGAGTTAAAACTGGATATAAAGTCAGTTTATGACAGCTTCTGGCAGACAGCCGCAACCCTGACCCATGCACAGAGGAGATATGATGCCACTAACAGACGATAGTGCCTATCCCCGCCTATCATTGATGATTTTCCGTCATTTATGACACAACACTTCCCTGCCATTAACGAAATATTCCAGCAATCCCTCTTTTCACTGCTATAGGATAGGGGACGCTGTTACGCTTCTTGTTAAATAGAATAACGATGAACTGCTCCGTCCAAAAACAAACAAAGAAGAAGATCCACTGGAAACCAGAAGATGACGTTGCCGCTTGTAAACTGCACAAAAATGCCGGCGCTGACAGAAAAGTTTACGGTTGCACAAGCCGTGGAAACGTTGATGGACTCAGACTCCGACACAAACGAGTTTGGCGGGACGAAACAGGATCTACATGACGGTGACAGCGACACACGAACAAGGCAACCACAGAGGAGACGGACACAACAGAACACTGAACGATCACTGAACGTGACAGTGAGTTTCCCTGCTGTACCTCAGAGAGAATATTTTCATTTATACAATTCAAACTGAAGGAAATTAAAAAAAAAATGTGAAATTGAATTTATACTTGAAAATGACATTCTTTGACAAAAATGCATTTTTTCAGCTCTTTGTCCGAAATGTTGTTTTTTTGTGTGTTGATAACAAAGAAATGGAATAAGTTAGAATGAAATGTTCTTTGTGTTTTAAAACAGAAGGTCTCTTCTTTAGTTTCATGTTTTTACTGTTTACATATTTATAGAACAAATTATTCTGTGGGTCTTGAAAGATCAGCGAATATGATCAAAAATGCAGGCGGTGACTGGCAACTTACAAACACTGGTGAGAAAAGTGTTGAAATGTTAAAAGTTTCTGTGGGTATAAAAATTGTTGGAACCATTTTGGATAATGTAAGTACACTCAACAACGTAGGTCTAGTTGTTTTCAGACATTTTAATTAAATATAAAGTTCCTAATTATATCTTTAAATCAAGACGTAGATGTTAGATTGTCCTCAAATAGTATAAAGTGTTGTTTTATCGTTACATTGGTTGTTTCGTGTCGATGATGATCAGAAGTGTGCGCTGCAGTGAAATCCAGAGAAGCTCAGCAGGAGGAGGTCAGGGGGTCGACACGGGACAGAAGGGGGGAGGAGGGGGAGGAAACCTGCGTGTGCACATGTGGCGGGTCGCTCTGCATGACTGGGTGTTTACAGAGGAAATCTGTGACCCCCCTCCCTCCACCTCCACCTCCACCCATAATATTTTCATTTGAACGAGTGATTGGGAATTTGCATCCTTGACTGGGTTCCCCATTCTGTCCCTTCACCCCCCCACACGCCTCGCCCACATGTGTGCTGTCCCCAGATCAGCGGTTGGTGTGCATGGGTGCGTTGGCACAGGCCGAGCTGGTACTGTAAAGAGCACCGAGGCAGAAGTAACGCAGAGACTTGGCAGATGCCGGCCTCCTTGTTTTTGCGTTCCTGCAGGATGGACGTGGCAGCTTCCTCTCCTGCGTGGATTTTAGTTCCGAGTGAGGAAGCAGCCAGACGCTTTCTGATGTTCACCACCCCCTAAACACCACCACCACCACCACCACCCAACAACATCACCACCCAGACCTCCATGATCCTGCTGGAACAGCCTGCTCTCACACAAACTTTCTTCTCACCAAACTGTCTCATTCACTTTTAAAGGGCAGCCTTATTCTTCTACTTGTGTCCATTATCACAGTCTTTTTGTGTCGAATGCACAACAGTTACAGGACTTTTACTTGTAACAGAGTATTTATATTGTGTGACACTGAAACTATTACGGTCCAGTGTTTTGAACATGAAACATCTTTATTCAGTGTTTTTACTGGTTTAAATCAGCTGGTCTGTTTCGTCTGGTGAGGCGGAGACCTCTGTGGATAATTCAGCGGCTGGTAAAAACCTCCTGAATGTCTGGGTCTTAACCTCCTGCGACTCTGCGTCCTCATATAAAGACATTACATCTCGGGGCTGCTACACCTTACCCTTCATTTTAAGATGGCAGCCATCTCTGACAAGTCAGTCTGCAGCCGACCCTGACACAGAAGTGGACAAGGTGCAAAACCTGATCACATTATTTGGTTGAAACTTGTTGATTTATGCTTAATAACATTTGAAGCTTTATATCTGAAATGTAAATCTCAATCTGCAAAGTTACTGTGGGGTGGTATTTAAATCTGAAATGTGGTGGAGGAGCTCAAATATTCCAGATGTATTTATCTGATCCTGGGATCACTGGTTTGATTTAATCTCTTTTTCAGCAGTTTGGTCACGTTTTACATTGGAGTGATAGAAGTTGAACGTTTCAACCTCTTTTTCAGTCCTTTACTACAAAATAAAGTCCAGTCTGATGCTGTCGTTTATCTGTTTATTCACTTGTCAAACTTGAACTTTGCAGATAAAAGTGACCAGAGTCAACTAAAATGATCCCAGTTCTAAAAATGTACAGTTATAACATATTATAATTACTGACTACATTTACATACAAACCTGTTATTCAGAATCTGACAACATTTCAACATGTTCTGTTTGGGTTTTCCAAATTAGGTCTTTTTCTGATTTTAACATTGTCCGATTTAGACATGAAATATGTTGATATTTTTCAGGCATTAGGAGTCAGAGTTTCCACAGTTATGAAAAACCAAATTTTACAATCACATTTTCAGGCCTGGAAATGTCCTGGAATTTTGTTGTGATTAATGAAATTGTTACAGTAATCTTCCCTGATTAACCTTCCACGTAATGTAACATAACAGCACATTTATTTTCTGTAGCTGTTGACGTAACGCAGCTTTAATATGTGTTGTGTGACGTTTTGTTACCATCTCATACGTTTCTTCAGTTTCTCCCTGTATTCCCTCTCTCCCTTCATGTATGTCCTTACCTCAAATTATGCCTGAGTAGAGATGGAATCTGATATGTTTGAAAAACGCCAGGCAAGTTATTTATTTATTTTTTAATCATGGGTTCTTAAAAAGTCATGGAAAAGTTTGGAAATTTTGTCCATGAAAATCTGTGGGAACCCTGAGGAGCTATCACTGGACATGTATACTGCACAGTACGTCTCATTTTGAGTTTGTACTGCAGTTTGCAGACAAGCAGCCATTTTTTCTGTTTACAGTCAGCATAGAGATGCACACCTGAAAGAAAAGCCCACATTTCTGGCAGCAGGAAGAAACACATCTACTTTTAAACATGACAGAAAACGTGGATAATCAACAGGTTCTGGGATATACACAAATATCACAACAACAACCTTTTTAAGAAGATGGTTGAAGGAATCAAAGACGGAGGCCGTCGGTCTGTTTCCATGACATCAGAGAAAATCGATTTATTGTGTCAGTCCGACTAAAACTATGTAAACGTGTTCAACTGAAACTGTTCTAGTTGAGTTTCTCTAAGTGGGACTGACACACCCAGATCATGTGACTCCTGCATGCAAACAGTCAATCAGACCCAAACTGGCCGAGGCGCTCTGAGCATGCTCCACAGTTTCCGCCTTCCTTTGACCCGGAAGTCCAATAGCATTAAATGTGTAAGAGAAGAAGAAGCCGGTAACAACATGGAGAAATCTACATCCAGAGCCGTGACTTTTTCAGGGCCATGACTATAGACAGTGTCCACACGGTCCAGCAGGTCTACCACTGGAGGAAAACTGATAAAATCCTATTTTGATGCAAAGGAGCAAAAAGACAAGCGGCTCCAGCTGTTTCACTTTTCTTTACTTGACACAATAAACAACACGTTAGAGCAGTTTAATCAGAGAACGCACAGCTGCATGTAAACTGGAATATTCATTTTCATCAGCCATGTAAACACGTTCGCAGGAAGGTCACCTGAGGGCAAAAACTGAATATTTTGTGAATACAAACGTAGTCAGTGTTCTCTTCTTCACTGGTGTCTCCAGGAACGCTGGGTTGGAGGTGGACTCTGGTGAGCGCAGGGTGATCTCCAGCGTGACTCTGGAGGCCGAGGACCTGGACACACCTCTGAACCAGGTGTACTACTTCCTGAACGCTGAACCACGCTTCGGCAAACTGCAGCTCAGGGTGAGGAAACATCAGTGTGTGTTGGGTTGAGAAATTTTAGAAAATGAGGACACTTTGTCTGGCCCTCACCTCTTCACATGGCTGCTGGAGGAAAAGGGTTAGAATTTAAAAAAGAAACTCTGTATTTGGGACCAGTTTTAAAAGATTTCTGTCCTCAGTAGGAACCAGTGGGCTCAGAGCTGAGAACCAGGACAGGAAGTGCTGAGAGATGGACAGACATGTCGGTCTGAGTCTGCACATGAGATTCAATGACAAATAGAAAAATATAGATGTTTTCCATTATTTCTTTCATCTTATCATGGTAAACTTTGAGTTTGTTTCCAGCGCCCATGTTCCTGCTGTTTCTATCATGAAGAATACACCTCGATTTATTGTTGAGCAGTGCAAGGAGCACTTTCACCTACGGTCATGAGCTCTGGGTAGTGACTGAAAGAATGAGGTCACAGATACAAGCAGCTGAAATGAGTTTCCTCTGTAGAGTGTCTGGGCTCAGCCTTAGAGATAGAGAGAGGAGCTCGGAGTAGAGCCGCTGCTCCTTCATGTTGAGGTGGTTCAACATCTGATCAGGATCCTCCTGGGCGCCTCCTGTTAGAGGTGCTCTGGGCACGTCCCACTGGTAGGAGGCCCCGGGGCAGAGCCAGAACACACTGGAGGGATTATATATCTCATCTGGCCTGGAAACACCTCGGGATCCTCCAGGAGGAGCTGGAAAGTGTTGCTGAGGAGAGGGACGTCTGGGGTGCTTTGCTTGGCCTGCTGCCTCTTAGACGTGGCTTCGGATAAGTGGTTGAAAGTGGATGGATGGATGGATGGATGGATGGATGGAATACACCTGTTTGCCCAATATAAAGAAATAACACCCAGACGCATCAGCTTTCATTCAGATGAGCTCACGTTGTGGTGAGTGAATGATCTTCTCAGTGTTGTGTTGGTTCTTCACTGTGTGTCTGCAGACAGAGTCGGGTTGGACCGAGCTGTCGGCCGGTCAGAACTTCACTCAGGACGACGTTGAGATGAACCGTCTGTGGTATGCACACACAATCAGCACCAACAGCGCAGGGTTCAAAGGTCACGACAGCTTCCGCTTCACCCTCAGCGACCTGGACAACGAGACTCCTGCACAGAGCTTCTTCATCTCGGTCCACACCGTGCAGAAAGGTCAGAGGTCAATTTACTCTTCTGGTTTACAACTGTTACTGTCACAGTGCAGCACTGTGAGCGTCTGTCAGGAGGAGTATATCAGTGTGTGGGCTGGATCTGTGGAGCAGATTAGATGAGCAGTTACTATAGAGCTCTTTAAAACAGACACAGTATATTTAGGACGTATGCAGATGATGGGATGGTTTATTTACTGACCTGGGCTTAGTTGAGATGGGGTTTGTATGTGTGTGTATATATATATATATATAATTCCCTCTTGGCAAAAGTTTGAAAACTTCCTAAAACTGAGCTTCTATAAGGCAATGAATATTGCGGAGGGCGTGGCTCATCACATAAAGGTGTATAACATCTCAAGGGTTTCAGCCATCACCACGCAACTTTGTAGGCATATGACCACACATAATCTGAGGGGACCCCTCCATTATTGACCCCATCAAACAAAATGGGGGCGCTAGAGAGCTCATTTCTTATCTAGGCCTAACCGCCATATGGATTTTTACTAAACTTGGTAGATATGTAGAACAGGACGCCTCAAGGTGACTGGAGAAATTTAACGCTAATTGGCAACTGGGTGGCGCTATAACAACAGAAAAATGCTTCAAAATGGCTAAAATGCGACCGATGGCTGTGGCTCCCCCTGTGGACCAATGTTGGTGTTTTCTAATGTTTGGTGTGACTAAGTCATGGTATGGTCTGCTGTACATAATCACGGAAACTGTCAGTGTGTCGTTCTGTCAGTCAGTCATTCTGTCTGTCCCACGTTTTTCTGCTCACTGACGTGGTCAATCTATGTGAAGCTGCACATAGACATTGAGGACTGGCACAGGTAGAAGGTGACACAGCTACCAGTGGATATGGACTAGTAATATGAATTTTCACAAAGTAAATATTTGAATGTGCGACTTTTACTTTACTTTAACAGAGTATTTCTGCTACTTGAGTGTACTGAGTACTTCTCCCACAGAAGTTAAAACAACGATAAGAAGCATGTTGTCACACACTCACTCTGTACCTTCACACACCTCGGTCCACTGTGGCCCCTCTGTGGCCCCTCTGTGGCCCCTCTGGCCGGTCGTGGTTCATGTATTATTGAGCCCCCCCAACAGTGCCAGCTTTGCCAGTCGGGTGAACACAGTGCGTCAGGGCCTCGGCCCTTCTGGCTCCGGGCCCTCTGATCCTGGAGGAGCGGAGGTGAGAAACGACCGGCCTCCTCAGCCGCTGAATAATTAACGGAGGGGAGGTGGAGCAGCTGTGGAGGGGCGTTGGCTCGTCTCCTCTGGGTGCTCCACCACATCCCCCTCCTCCTCCTCCTCTTCGTCCAACAACGCTCCAAAAACTGAGACACTTAGGCCTGTTTTTATCTCGTCTCCTTTTGCCAAGTTGAAGTTGAATCAGTCCTTTTTTTTAACTTAAAAGAAAAATAAATTTCTCTTTGACTTTTGCCAGCTGATGGAGACTTTAATCTCGAGCCATTTACAGTAAAAACTTTAATTTTAAGTTTTAGACGCTCTGGTGGGAATTTTTAAATCTTAATTTATGAGAATAGATAGAGGATACAGTGAAGAGTGAGAGGCTCACAGTTGGTAATAAATCTCAATGCACCATGATACACAGAGTAAAAGACCTTGATGGAATTCCTTTAAATTCTGTTCCTTCTGTAAAACTTAACTGTTTTGATCTTCTGCAAAACTCTTCTGGCCTTTTACTCAGTGTCATAACTCAGGAGCGGAAACTGTGCTGATTGTAAACACGTTCATGTTTAGAGCAGCAGCAACATTTGAATGTGTACAGTCGTGGCTACATCTGAGTCTGGACAGACATGGATGTAAACTGTAACTGCTGACTGGCTCGTGGAGAGATACAACTGTGAGACAGTAATTCTCGTTGATTCTTTGGAAACATTTCGAAATTCATCATGTCACAGAAAAGACCAGAAAACACAGTCCTTCTTAGTTAGTAACAAAAACAAGAAGAGGAAATGGAAAGAGTGATTGTCTTGGTATGTTTTCACCAGTTTTGTTTGCTATTCAAAAATAAATACCAATAAAATCCCAGTTTTCTTTGTGTAATCACTGAACATCTGAACATGTGTCTGAGTTAGCAGCTAAGTTTCTCCCTCCTCCTTCCGTGTGTTGACCTTCTCCCTCCGGCCGCCTCCAGGTGACTTGCTGCTGCTGACCAAAGCAGTACACCTGATGGAGGGGCAGCGGGTCGTCCTGAACACCGACATCCTGCTGGCATCGGACTCGGCCGGTCGTCCGGAGGAGCTGGTCTACACGGTGCTGGCCCCGCCTTTGCATGGCCTTATCCACGCCGTTCAGCAACCAGGCGTCCCTCTGATCACCTTCACACAGCTGGACGTCGCCGCACACCGAGTGTGCTACACCCACGACAACAGCCACCACGCAGAGACCGACTCCTTCAGGTCAGAACACACTCACTGTACTCACTGTATATTAAAATGAAATCATAACCAATTTAATCACTTCAAAAATGATTAGTCCTGATTAAAATAAAATGCAAATAGAGAAAATGAATAATTGAAAAACTAAATTTGATATTTTAATCCCAAACTAAAAGTGTGATTTAAATAATGTTCAAACCGAACTCGTCCGTGTTTCAGTGTGAAGCAGCTGTTTGACTTCAGCCCTCCCAGTTAAATGAAGCTATTTTGCAGCACAGCATGAAATTCTGCACACATCAGGAGAATAAATGGCAAATGATCTGCCTACATATTGTGAGAGAAGGATATTTCTGTCAAAAAAAAAAAAAAGTATCACACACAACATTTGGCCGCCGAAAGAAGAACTGGGCAGCGAGACGAGAGAGCGTCAGGAGACGAGGAGCTTTCTCTGCTGCAGTATGTTTATCTGCTTTTCCAGCCAATTTGGCAGCAGCAGGGTTTTTAAAGGGGGGAGGAGGAGGAGGAGGAGGGAGGGTGACCTGGAGTGTGTGCAGACCCCGGGTTTGTCACCCAGACCTCTGCTGCCCCGACCGGCTGGTTGTCTGGCTCTAAAGGAGACGGTCAGATCAGAGCCAAGACTCAGAGACTGAGAGACTGAGGGATGGTGAGACAGACAGACAGACAGACAGACAGACAGACAGACGGAGAGAGAGACAGGTATAAAAGGCGACTGACACCTGAAGTCCGCCTCACTCTGATAAAGTCGTCTCAATGAAGCATTGACAGTCGTCCACGTCACAGTCTTTGCCTCTTCTGCAACAACTACATCATAAACTTACAGATAAACTGGGTTTGATGGAAACCAGTTTGACTCTTTTACAAATATGCAGGCACACGTTGGCAGCAGAAGGACTGTTTTGCTCCGAAGCCACTCAGACGAGTTATCAAGCTTTAAACATCAAATTAAAACAGTTTCCAGCATCTTAACATGCTGCAGTGTGTTCGGTGATCAGAATCAGACTGAAGTTTTGGAAGTTTTAGTTTTATTCCAGCAGGATCACGTCTGTGTATATATGTGCATATATATGTACCGTAAAACTTCAATTAGTAGCCCGAGCTATTATGTGCCTGAATCACTGAACTCAACAGGCCTTTAATTCCTTTTACACAAACTGTTGCTCAGCAAAGATCA